>JAIPMN010023389.1:0-13258 GCA_020650975.1 Apostichopus californicus
GAAATTCAGGGAATTGGATAAATGTTTTGTTTACCCAAAATACATGTAAGGAAATTTAAATCGGGATTTCTTGCTCTATGTTGTTACAGACATTTCGTGAACAATAATTAAAAACACAACTTTACATTTTGTGAATAGACGATGGTGCATTGTATCGTATTATAATGTACGTATTAATTCTAAGTGTTGCACAAAGAACTTTGGTTGCTCATTGATGTTAAGAATCGTGTTTTGACCATAGAAATATTTTCAATATCTTAAACGAGTTTTGATGTAGGAATAACTGTGTGGAATTCAGAGGATTCGAATAAGATTTGGCAATTCGAGTTATTTAGGTAAAATAACTATTTATTGGAGGCGTATATGCTTTATTTTCCAGTTAAAACCACGTTCATAGATCCGCCTTTACGTTACAAAGTGCACATTATGTGTGTCTCGGCTGCTCTAAATGAATCCAATCATTACGTTTAACGTCAAATTATATACAGTTGATGTAAAATATTCTACCCACATGGGAAAATCTACTGTGTGAAAACACGGAGGATATTAATTCCAGCCCAATAAAGTTTTAAATAGTTGGTTGCGTTTTTTTCATTGGGGAATGGTGGTCAACGAAGCATCTTTTCTTTCAATGATGTTAAACATGAGTGATTTACCCCAAAGGCGTAGTAAATTAATCTTACAACATAATAATTAAAAAGCTATATTATATACACAGACGAACATCCTTTCTGTGTTTTTGAAGAAATAACAAAGAAATGAAAGACCTGTTTGTTTTATAACTAAGGCCGTCCTAAAACAGGCTTGTGTTTTGAAGATATAGGGTTATAGGTATAAGCATTATCACCACATATATTTGTGTATTGTTTCGAAAAACAAATTAACGAGGTTAGAAAAAATACTCAAACTGCAAGTAAACTGTGTTTTTTTTGCTATATTTTTGGGGAAATTTACGTTTGTCACATAGAGAACAACCAGTTGAGAAACTGTTTTGTTTTTGTTAAGCAAACACAAAATGGCGGTTTCTTTTATAACTACAAACTGAGTGTTGACATTATAAACCGCAATATTACAACATGTGTAGCGTATCCATACGAAAAACAAATGAGCGAGGTTAGATAGAAAGAAAAAGAAACTTAAACTGCAAGTAAGTTGAGTTTTTGTGCGTTGACATACTGTTTATAGACGATGTTGCACTTTACCCTGTTATTAATTATACGAGAAGGACTATTCACCAAAAAATGTTAAGTCGAGAGCCTTACATGCAATTCAATTATTATATTTCCCAGTAATAACGCGTTCAAGCTTAATTTTTTAATGTGCCTCGGCTACTATGAGTTGCATGCTTTCATTTATTTTACACTTAATTAGGGTGATGAATCCGGTTTGCGAACGTTTCACTCTTGCTACATGACTCTCTTTAATTACACACACATATCAGTACAACAAATTGAATGTTATCTGGGACATTGGATCAATGTTTGCTTCCTTTTAATTAATCGGTGTGTTGGATCATTGACATATGTATTGGTAGGGTGTAAGCGTAGTTCACGTCCTTCGGTACTTTTCAACATAACTATTTCGATATGAGACGAAAGCTTATTTATTTTTATTTTTATTATTGTCATCTTTAATGAGGGTAGTCCTGTTCAGCGCAGAAGCACTGCTTTCCAGAAGAGCCCTCAATACAAAATACATGTGCAATATTATGCAATAGAAAAAACGGTAAGCATTCAAAGCAAAAAAAAAAGTACGGCAAAAAGATAGACAAACAAATATGAAACATCTAAACAAAAAATATAGGTTTTCATATTGCGTTTTAAAATATTAACATTTGGCAAGAATTTCAAATTTGTGGGAAAACTGTTCCACGACCTGCCTCCAGAAAATTTAAAGGACCTTTTGCCATTGCCAGATCTAATAGGAGCAAGTAAAACATTACTAGAGCAGCTAGATCTAGTTCTGTACGAATGGCTATCTCTCAGTAGAATTGTATTACCAGTAAGGTAATCTAGAGCCAGGCCGTGGACACATCTATACATTAGAATATTCCTGAAATATAATGCACGTTGACGGACATTTAGCCACTTCAATTCAGCCAAAAAATATCTGTAACATGCACATCTCGAAGCCCACACCCCAGGACTAATCTAGATGCACGATTTTGAAGAACCTGAACGCGGTCAACCAATTTATTCGTCGCCGTTATCCAAACGGCAGAACAATAATCAATATGGGGTACAATTAGAGCGTTGTACATAGTATTACGTGTATGCTGGTCAACACACCAACTAAGTATTCTTAGAATAATCAATTTCTGTGATATTTTTGCAGTGATGTTGTCATTATATTTTCCCATTTAAGAAACGGGTCGAGCCACATTCCAAAGTATTTGAATACATACACATGTTCAAGAATATCATTATCAAGCTTAACATTGAGAGGATTAACATTTTTTTTTATAATTTGAGAAGAGGCAAACGTCATAACCTTGGTTTAAGAAGCATTACGTGTCGGCTTATTAGTGTTCATCCAATCAGAAACAGCTTGCAGGTTCAACTTTATGACCCTTTCAATATCTAATTCGTTTTTTTAACTATACATGATGGCATTATCATCAACATAAAGAAAACCTTACAATTCGAAACAACATTAGGAAGGTCATTAATAAAAATGAGAAATAATGGTGGACCTAATATGGATCCCTGAGGTACACCAATGGTAACATATCTTGCATCAGATTTAACCCCATCAATAATAGTAGTTTGTTCTCTATTTGTCAAACAATTAGAGAACCAGACCAGCTTATCATCCCGTATCCCTGATGTATGTATCCCTAAGTATTCATGGCATGATCGAGGTAGTTAAGCTGAGTAAATGTGTATTATATTATTGTTATTATTGTGAGTAGATGCAATTTAACTCATGTAGGGTAATACAGACAATTTATCGGAATTGTTCAACGACATTTAAATAATGACAACCTTCCTGCAAATTGTCTCATAAAAAGCCTCGGTTATATACATTCAACGTAGCCAAGCTACTTAACACGTGGTTGCTGGGAGGGGAAAGGGGGGGGGGGGGTTGGGAGTCACCATGTACAATTTAACAACAGCGACGCAAGTTCTCAAACTTGGAAAAAAGTGTCTTCTCTGTCAAATCCTTCACATAAATGTTTACTTTTTTTTATTTACGCAGTAACTCCAAGGATGTCACTGAAGATCAATGAATTTCCACTTAATCAATCTTACTTCTGGGTTCCCCAGTATGAACTAGTGGTGATAACGTGCTTTGCTTGGGACGCGAAGCCGAAGGTGAACCTGTCCTGGGTTATAAATGATCGCGATAGGATTTATACACAAACTAATGTAACAGAAGGTGATACACCAATATATCATTCAACATCTCTGCTGGATTATGTACCAACACAAGAAAATGAAACGATTTCCTGCTATGGCAATAGTGTGATATCATCAGAGTACCATGTGGGAGTGTCACTCTATACCTATGGTAAGTTAACAGTATCGTATATCACAGCACACTAAGAAGCAAAGGGATGGCAACAACATATTGTTGAATGGAATTCGTGCAATTTTGTAAATGTTAGAGCAAATTTTAGTCGGTATAATAAACATGTTTTTTTTTATTATTGTTTTTTTTTTTAACTTCCATAGCGTGAACAGTTGATCACTTGATTATATTTAGTAATATCTCACTGTTTTACGTTATCCTCCTAAACTGTAGAAGTATGTGTTTGTTCCAGTCTGTTGTGCATAATATTCAAATACAATATACAATTATCGTATCCATTCCACCTTAAACGAGCGCAGATCATAATATTACATATTAAGGTATGTATAATAAATAATATGTATAATAAATGTAACTGTTATATGTGTGTTTCTTTTGCTGATGTAAGTATTTCCACAGCTTTACATTACTTTGAATGGAGAAAGAACCGAGAAGAAATATGTTTCTGCTGGAGAGAATGTGACTGTCATTTGTCATGCTGATGGAGCAAGACCTACAGCAGTGTTATCATTTAATGACCGCAATGAAGTTGTGACTGAAATGCCCCCGACTACAAATACGTTTAGAAGAATATCGTTCGTTTTGATCAAACCGCTGAAAGAAGAGAATATCACATGTAAAAGTACACAGCAATTAAACGGAGAATGTGATCTCACAACATTTGTCACCACGACAGTTACTCTATCTGGTAAGCTAACAGGAAAAGCCGTTCACCACGTTACGTAGACAGAGATATCATTCTTAAACGTTGTTACCAATGGAGTATTAAATAGACAGTCTGAGCTTCTAGTGGAATGTTCCCAGGGATCAACATTAAAGTAGTATTCAATTTACGAGGGTTTTTGCGAATAGTAATATACATACATAAAACAACCAATTTCAATTTCATAAGCGAGACGCTAGGTGATGAATCAATAATTTTGTAATGTATTTAAATCTACTTGGGAACTTGGGAAGAAAAAACGAATCAAAAGAACTGTAGGTTTTTAAAATGTCGTACATATTTTCATAGGGCATTTTATGTTATAAGTTCTACTTTTCTTCTTCCCATTTCAGCACTTTCTACAGTTTCTATTTAGCTTTGGTATTTACGAAGAATTTAGCCGTGATCTTCATATTTCATAGTCTAAGAACAAAATACCTAACAATGAGTGTTTATAACATTTCCCTATTTATCCAGTTTACAAGAAATACACATTTATATGTTAAATTGGGTGATATTCAACACCATCTGTCGTTCAGTCAGTCACTTTAATTGATGGACTTCAATTGTTTAACATATAATAAAATATGGTATAAAAGTACACCCTTGGAATGATAGCATTGGTTTCTAACTGTCTACAACATATCAATGTTAAATTTGTTCCTCAAGACATCCTTCACTAAATATAACCCATTCTGATTATGACTTATTGAAGAGCACTTATCCCGCATTTTGTTTAAAGGCATTGAAGACTCACCCCAAACCGCGTGCGGCCATCTGAAAAAGTTAACTTTCTGTTGCTTGCAAGTGACGTTTTGTTCGTGTCGCTACAAAATGCAAACAGTAATGAAACGTGATACCTTAATTATTATCTTTAGCTGGACCTGAGATGTCTATCGCTGTATCGTTTGTATACTGTGATGTGGGTATTGACCGCAGCTGTATGTACTGACAACACTATTGTCTAATTCCCGACGGTAGCAAGCTGTGTGTGTATTTTCTGGGATCGATGGTGGTGTTTAACACTTCTGTTACACCTCATTCGAAACTAGGTCAAATTACCGGCACTATACGTTTCTTTTTGCGCGAGTCTTCACACCCTTTAATTTGAGAGATGGAAATAGTTTTTATAGCTTTTTGAAGAGCACTTATCCTTATTTTGTATAACTTGAGTGATGAAAATAGTTCAACAAATAGTTTATTCTCTGCTTTTATTTTTAGACGAGTCGACAACACAACCAACAATTTCAGGTTTGGATTCCATGAGTAATTTATGCTATGGCTAAAGAGCTCCCAAAAATTGTATCAGTGATGAGTTATGATATATTTAATGCTTTGAATTTATTGATACCAATCTCATATATTAATTTCTGTTGGTTTGTTTTTTGTATTATTTTGCCTTGTTGTTTCGTTATGAAATAATTATTGAGTTATCATCTAAATGAGCACCTTTCAATGAATTTCAAAGTCGGTTATTACAAAGTGTCGTTTTTTTTCTAATGCTAACGACATAACCACTACCTGCATATTTTCTTTTATTCAATTATTTATGTAATGCCAATAGATTAATTAAGGATGGTAGATCAGTAGCAACAATGACACAGAGTGGAATTTATTGAAACTCTCTAGTCTTGATACTGTTGTTTTTGTCTTACTTTAATAATCACACTTTGTTACCGCTATATTTATTCCTGTAAAATACGGAAATAGGAGTGAAACGAACCTCTGACGTCATTCAACTTTACTTTGTGTATATTTATTTTTCTGTATAAGAGTAGGCAATATCATGTGAAAATAGTTTAATGCCCATCAAGTCCATGATTGTATTCGAGGATCTTAATTGGTATATGACATGTAGATGTACCAATATGTTTCCTTAAACTGTTTAGATATCTGGGAAATTATTACATTTCTTTACAGGATATCTTCAATGGATCGTACTGAGTATTGCTATTCTGTTACTTTGTTCCATGTTTGTCTGCACCTATAAGATAGCAATGAAAATAAGAGGTAAGTTAAGTTGTTTAAAATCGATATGGTATGCTATACCATAAGTTAAGGTGTCATGAAAACAAAATGACGGTTGTGTTAACTTTACTATAAACAAATGAAGACCACCAATTTGAAGTAGTCTTACAATGTATCCAGAGTGACTGTAAATAATGATACCTGGTTGCTTATATATTCCTTCAAGATCAAACAATTGCAGAATAATTATCGTATTTACACTTTTAATATTTCCATATTTTCTGCAGCTTCGTCGTCTGTTAATTTGTCAACGTAAGGCTTTTATGTTCATTTAGTTTTTGTATTATTGTTAACATACTTTTAATGAGTCGACTTATCTACATTGACAGAGGCTTTGTATTGATTAAAATGATATTCTCAGCAACAAAGATTTCGAATCGGATTTAGAATAATAACAGATATTGGGTGGATATTCATCAGTCTGATGTTGATAACACATATATCTATTACATCGGCAGAGAGTGCTCATGTGAAATATGGTTTATTTTATAACGACAAGATGTTCACCCATTCTATAGCTCTGTAAAATGACCAATTGTTCTAGAGTAAGAAACATCTTTAACTTGATGTGCAATTTGTAATTAAAATATACTTAGTTATAACACTAAATTATTCAATGTTCAAACCTGCAAACGATTCTCAGCAAAGACTTTCGGAGTGGAAGTTAAACTGCATATCATATACACTTTAAGGGAACTGGATTTTCCACAACAATAACAAACAAACATGTTATTCATTTAGAGACGCGGATACAACCATCAGCGGTACAACTCAACTGCAACTCAACACCTTGCCGGCTGACCAACCACGTAAGTTAAAAAGAAATATTTAATTTCTATTATGAATCATATACATATCGTTACTATTTGATATTTTCTTCACTGCTACATTTCTGTCTTTACTTTAGTTTTACAGAATCCGTTACAAGGGAGTCTCAAAAACAAACAGAAGTAAGGACTAAAAAATTAGGCCAAATGCAATCCATACTTTTAGGAATATAAGTTGTGGTTCTTTTTAAATGAATTTAGAAAGCTGCGTATATGGTCTAAATAACTTCATTAAAGGGCTGATTAAATTATTTTACTGCATACCTAACAATTTCTATTTATATTTGTTATGGCATATTACGTAAACAATATTGTTATAATTACTGTGTCATAACCGTAAGTGTGCATACTGTAAGAATTAAATGGTGTTCGATCATTTTATTAATATAAATGTGTTTGTTTAATTAGCTTTTGAGTAGTGGAATGTATCTTCAGATACTTCTAATAAGCTGTGTTACCGTCTTCTTCAAAGTGGAAAAATTACGCGATGACATTTTTACTCCATTTCTTTGTTTCTTATCAGATCAGATCTTCCAAGTATTCCGAGCGACGAAAGCAATTCCATCCACTCTATTGGCAGTGAAAGCAGTAAGTTGGTTTTATCGTATTATGTTTATTGAAGCACAGTGTATAACCTAATGATAAATGCTAACATATAAATTTATTGTTAAATGTATTTGAAAACATGATATTACAAAGATCTTGTTCCATGAAACACGATGATATTTATGATCACAGACATTTAAGGGGTACATATAATTATATATTTCCGTTCTGTTCAGTGTTAAGATCATCCAATGGGTGCTTCTACCTGTAAATAATGCGTTTCACATGAAAAATATATTATGAAAAAGTATATCGCTATTAATATATACTGTCACTGTCATACCCATAAAAACTTAATGTGTTTTTACCTATTACCTATATAAAGCCTAAATTATTCTTACACAAATATGAACATATATTTGCTTCTTACGCCTGCTTCTGCTTTACAGATTATTACTCTGCGGCAGAGGAAAGAGGTGCGAAGGACAGGATATTTAGTGAGAGTCAGTTCTGCAGCTTATTAACTCTAAAGGTCGGATCTATATACAATAGATGGATGGGTACTATAAGAATGTCCAGTGACGTCAACAAATGCGCGGTTCTGACGACAATCGCAGGTAAGTCACAGCATGATTGCTGAAACCCTTAATGTTCACTCATGTGTTTCAAGGGTAAAAATGTTAACGAAAACCTTCCGCTTGTGTTGAAGTATTGCCGCTAGGAATGTAAACAGCGAATTGAAATATTTTAATATGTAATGCATTTCGTTTATTTGTAAATCAATTACCTTACAGAGAAATGTTCCTTTCTTGCTAAAAGTCTGTATATTAAGTTTATAACATTTTTTCTGCTTAGAGGGAGTTATGAAGAACACACTCATCAATTGGAATGCATTTGTTAAACGCACACTTGACCTACCCACGACTGATCGTCTTACAAGAATTGAGGGAATAGCAGTCGACAAAAGTAAGTTATCCTCCTCTTGTAGATGCCTAAGTTACACATCAATACTTGTTGTTATTGGTTATATCATAGAAGGAATATACTGTTTAGGTCAAGTAGAACACTATTTAGGTAACAGACCGCTATTCTACTCACTTTTGTAGCGTGTTTGGTTAACATATGATAGTATGATAACTTTTCTGGCTAAAGAAATGTTGAAATCACTATTTACCTTCCGATCATCTTTTATAATTATTGAAATATCCATGATCATGGTTTTTGAGTTCAAATCTACATTTGATTAGTAATCGCTACGGTCAATAAAATTGTCCGCCAGACGCCGAACTATAGGACTGATGATCCTCTGCTAAAATTATGTATATAGCAACTTATTAAGAGGCATGTCCTTTGTCTACTTGTTACATCACCAATTGTGTTAACGTCATGTCAGAATTCAAGGAATATAAAGCTAAAATCAAGCTTCAACCACCAGTGAAGGGAATAATCGGATTATTTATTGTATGCAGTTACGAATAGGGATGTCTTTCTGACGTATACCTATATAGTCAATGTAGATGTGTACACATAACATTCGAGCTGCGTGATGTTATACCATCAATCCTGCTTCACACTAGTAGGATTTCATTACAGCCACCCTTTACCTCGTTACTGAACATACTGTCTGTTGGACTTTGGATAGCCGCCTTACATATGACCCGAGTTCACAGAGCAGTCCATTTTTAGTACCGGATGTGATGAAACATATCACTGCTATTGTGGAAGGAATAGAATGTTTGCATTCATTTGGGGTAAGTCTGTTGTATACTCAAGTATCAATAATACAGTTGCTTATAAGTCTTGTTTTCTAAATATACCGAAGTTGTACTATTGTTATCCTTATTACAAACATATTTATGGATTATTCTCACGCTTGCGTAAGTGTGATAGTTGGGGCACTAATAATTCAGCCTAACAGAATCAACAAAAACATGCCACATGAAAATTTGAAGAAATAAATCAGAAAGTTTAATGCATGAGCCGAATCTTATAACCTCTTGGAAATTATTTTTTAAGACAACATCCGAAAATCTCTTCGTAAAAGTTTAAATAAATTTAAGTCGACTTAGTTCATTATTCCACTGCTATAATAGTTCATTGCTTGAACTAATTATTTGTGTATTATCTTATCTTTGAAAGATCAATATCTGATTTGTTATACGTATCTGGTCCAATTAACTTTAACAGTTTTTACATCCGGGGTTATCAACTAAGAAGATTCTATACACAAAGGAAGGAATCTGTAAATTATATGATTTCTGTCTTGCTGAAGATGCGTCAAAGATAGTAACTCTTAAGAAAACACAGGTGATTATCTTTCTAATAGCAATTTCGAACGTCTAATTTATTCCTAGCAATATTTTGTTTGGAAAATTACTTTCATAAAATATTTCTATCTCATTTATGAAACGAAATTACATTTTATTACATAACCAAACAGAACGTTTTATAAGAGTTAATCAGTATTTCCGTTCCATCATAAACAACCATATGCTATTGCATGTCACATGTTTATTAACGACTAATGGTGATCATTTTCGATCTTGGTTGTCTCTGATTATTAACGGTGGTTTCCATTTTTTCTACAAATAAGGAAAAAAAATCAAACGTAAAGCTGATAACACCTAAATATTTGCTTCTCCTTTTTTTGTAACTATATCATGCTGCCAATATGAACGAAAAAGTCAGTCATAGTTACAGCTTTTCAAATTTCATATTTTTGCCAGATGAATACTGTCTCCTTAAATCAGTTTCCTCCAGAATCTTTCTTCCGTAATGAATACACTGCAGAGAGTGATGTATGGTCCACAGCTGTAGTAATATGGGAGATATTATCAATGGGTAAATAAAGTATACACATATAGTATGTTTATGAGCCATATCCATAACTATGATCGTTATCATAATATAGTGTTGCTATCATTTGTGTATGTAAGAAAGAAGAATAATGAAAAACAAATACAATTCTTCGATTAACATTTGGTTAAGGTGAAATGACAAATGACCGTAGCAATTTTGAAAGTTGTCTTACTTGCCTTTTTGTAGTGTCATGACTTATTGTAAGGTTATCGATAATAACATCGTCTGAGAAAGCGACCTATAATATTACATGCAATCTAGAGAGCAACGTTTATGCTAAAAGTATCTTAGTACGCAACAAAATGTTTGTTAAAAAAAAACAATGTACTACAATGAGTGTTGTATTTGTTTAGTTCCTGCGTATTACAATTAACAACCTTATTGCTAACATTTTCTTTCCTTGTTTTAATGTACAAAACACTAGCTCATGAAAAGTAATGAATCTCATAATAGTTAGCATTGTGATAACTTCTCTTCGAATTGTTCCCGAAGGAGAACATCCGTTTCCAGTTGATGAAGATAGAAAACCCGGTAAAGATGTTAAAGCACCGACGTTGAATTGGCCTCAGAGATACTTACAGCTGAGGTATAATTTACCTACCAATTTGACTTAATATCATGCCAATCGTTAATCATTTAATCATCGATTTTTTTTTATCAATCCTGTGAATTATTGTAATAATTCGCATGAAAATACGATACAACAATAAAGATCAGTCTCTTATTTAGCAAAGTTTGTAAACCAGTATTGTCAATAAAATAATCCTGCATTGCGGTGGTTCTTTAACAATATGTAATATTTTTACGAAACCACTACTACGAGACAAGCAAATTAACGCCAAAAACATTGGTGAAACATTGTAAGTATCATTTGGTTCAACCAAACGCTTGTCACAGCTCTTATGGATGGAACTGTATGAAATGGCATTTTATTATTTAAGTGAACTGAGATTAAATATATGAATAAGAGAACCTAACTATTGTCTTACATCGTAATAGCGAGTGCAATTGATACATTTCTTTATTATAAATCATTTTTAATGTTTTATTTTAGAATAACCATTAATAGTTTTGCAAACGTTGTTTGTATTCCCAACGTCGATAATCATATCACTGTTGCATAGTAATTGTTTGTAAAAGTAAGTTCGCCTGACGTCTCGATCCTACCAGGATCTTCTTCAAAGGCTAAATGACAAGTAACAGTAACAGAAGGGACAAAAAACACGCACAGAATACAGACAGGTTAATGAGCATGGTGAAACGTCGAGCCAACTTACTTTTACACATTCTCCTACACAAGCTCTCTAGTGGATAAGCAGTTTGCTAACAGTTTTATTTTATTTTGCATAGTAATTGTGTACAAAGTACGTATCATTCTACATTTTCTTCCCGCAGAAACTTGGTGTTATTTGATTGATGGAGTCAAACATGTTCTCTTAGACCTTCAATTCATCATCTTAAAGAATCATTCAAAGCAGTAAGTGGAATCCCCATCTAAAATATTTATTTATTTTAAAGGAACCGAAAGACACACAACGTAGAGTTGATGTTCTAATGCTTTAATACAAAACATTGCAAACTTGCAATTTTTCTACGTAACCGTCAGAGCCAATGTATTATCAACAAATTTAAGTTAATATGTAAATTCTTTTCTCGAACAGTCAACTCTGTGTTTACCGCGTACATTTGGAATTCGAAAATGAAACCTACCACGAGCCAATTAATTGTAATTAAGTAAAAAAATTCAGAACTAAGAAACAAATAATAATATAATCATTAGCATCTAACATGTCATTTCTGGCATCTAACATGTAATTTATTTTCATGTTCACAGATTTTTGAAACTTTAATAGAAAACAGTTTCTATGAGATACCACTTTCCAAATCATACATGGCAATGGATGGAACTACTCTTTAAAATTAAATTGAGAGAAGCGCAACGAAGATAGATGGGCTGTTTCAGATGATAGCAGAAATGTTTTGACAACTACCGATAACCATATATGCATAAAAGACATCCATTACTATAGTTGTAGTTAAAACAACAGTTTCTCTCAAAAAAGAAAACAAAGTGATGCTCACTGCACCAAGTTCCTGATGTTGAATGTGGAGAAATTTCTATGCAACTGGAGGCGAAAATCACAGCAGAATGATACTTACGTTAATCTCGTTTGAACAGTGCGAATCGATGTCATTTTGAACGTTTATAATTGGATTGCTATTAATGAAATTGTTAATCTAACATGATCCATTAACATCAATGGGGTTAGTGTTTGTATCTGTTAGAGTTGGGAGTGTTTGTGTGTTGCCACACAGTGACACACACAATGACGAACCCACACAAACGGATACATTAGGCCGTCCCTCACGATGGGTTACCCTTCCATGGGTGAACCCCTGAGAGTA
Source organism: Apostichopus californicus (assembly GCA_020650975.1). Classification (NCBI taxonomy): domain Eukaryota; kingdom Metazoa; phylum Echinodermata; class Holothuroidea; order Aspidochirotida; family Stichopodidae; genus Apostichopus; species Apostichopus californicus. The sequence goes on from JAIPMN010023389.1 coordinate 12,901, forward strand.
GCTACCCAGTAAAATCCTCCATTTACTATAACAATTTTTGCTATGGCAACTGACATAGCTGTAATGTACCGACTAGCAACAGAACTACGATATGTCATCTCCTATATGGGAGCATTTAGATATTTATAACAGATTGATGTACACATGTAGGCGATGCATCAGTAAAGACCAATTCCCTAACGAATGAACTTGCTTCTAGTGGCATAAAATATGATATGAATGACAAAATGAAGGATATATGTATGTCACCTCAAGCTTAATTTTCTCTTGCTTTTTTAATCTTAAAAGTAAGTTGGCCTGACTTTTCGATCCTAGCAGGATCTTCTTCAGAGGCTAAATGACAAAAAGCGTACAGAAG
>JAIPMN010023398.1:2682-18601 GCA_020650975.1 Apostichopus californicus
GTTGGATGATACAATTACACGGGCTAGCCTGTTATACAACGTCTATTAGTTAGGTCTAGACCCCATGTTACCACTACTAGTACTATAGGGTTGCAATGTACAGAATGTCGCATTTTCCTTGCACTGTAAGACACAAAATTCTACAAGCTTCGCTACTAAGTAGCAGGATCATCGACATTCGAGATAATTTAAATCATATGATGGTCTTAATAACGGTGGTTTTGTTTATGCTCAACCGACCAGTTTCGGTTCAGGGTCGTCCAACTGTTCTGCTCGGGGACTTCGATCGGCAGCGACGCGTCTCGGCCACCGGGATCGTTTTACAATTCTTCTGCAAGGGGCTCAATTGATAGGGAAAAACACCGATATTATCTTCATCACCCTCGAAAACTATTTCCTCCTCTTCTTCCTCAAGAAAATAATTTTCTTCAAAGCTTACGAATGTCCTGAGAGATTTCCTCGGAATCGGAAGAAGACATTTTCAATTGATGAGAAGACTGTTGTGGTTACGTGTAGTAAACTGTGTAACGCCGTATCGGTAAACAGCGGGGAGTCGGCTTTGGCTGAAATGGTTCCTTTGATGACGTCAGATGAACTGCGGTGGGCAGCTTTGCTTTTTTTTACGAGTGGCAGCTCGAGAGGTCTCTGGGGAATACTTTGACAGCGAATTTCTGGCGTTTGAAGCCGTATTTACGGAAAGTTGTGCATGGATGGTGTTGTAGTAATGTAGATAAACCATTCTAAGACATGAAAATTTTCATTTCATAACCTCTTTAAGTTATGTACCCCACATTCGACACTGGTACTCATATAATATCTTTAGGTCCTACAATGCGAATAATAAATTTACTGTACAGATTACCGCTGTCAATCCATGAATTCAGTAGTGTGTTCACAGGGTATCTGGGTACCCGGGTACCCATCCGACGCGGTACTAAGCAGTTCCTAATTTATTACCCGAATCCAACGTTAAAGTGTGATTTATTTTTTTGTCAAACCGATGGTTAGGCAAGAATTTCCCATTGACTTAGTTTGGTATTAGGCTACCATATGGTGGAAGTAAACAGCAATAATTAAAGTATTCAATGGATATCTTATAACTGCATCCCAGTTTCAGTGAATAAACATATGGTTAGGCTAGATTTCCCCTGTGACTTAGTGTGGTATTAGGCTACCATGTGGAAGAAATTGAAAGAATTCTCCCAATTATTATTTTTTCATTCGTTTGTTTCATAGAAGGAAAGACCTACAATGAAGTGTACCAGATGTTAATAATGGATTATAGATGGGATAACTAAAAAAAATAATTGCAAGTGGCATTTTACTAAACGTTTATTCCAAATGCGATCAAAATCGAGAAAGGCGCAAAGATCACCGCTGTCAATTCGATGAATTCATATAAAAAAACTTCCATTGTTTGCAAGGTAGAAGGTTTTAGTTCTTGAGAGCCAAATTGACATTTTATTTCACTGTCTGTACCCCACAAGGTATCCTGGCACTCATACCATATGACCAGGATGCAGCATCAATAGGTGAATCTCCATATTCCAGTATAAAACCTCAGTAAAAGTTATTGTTTGACTTCTAATAGCAATGAAGGCACATACTTTAGACTGCAACTTAGATGAATTAAGGTACATTGATATCACATTTCAGTTCTGTACCCCACAAGCTACACTGGTACTCATATCATATTTATTAGGTCCTACAATGGTAGCAATAAATTTTCTGTACAGATTACGGAGCTGTCAATTCCATTAATTTATCAAAGAATTTGCTAAGAAGAGTGTTTTAGTTCTTGAGAGACAAGTTGAAATTTTATTTCACTGTCTGTACCCCACAAGGTATCCTGCCTCTCATACAACATGACCAGATTACAGCATCAATAAGTGAATTTTCATATTCCAATAAAAAACCACTGTCAAAGTTATTGTTTGACATCAAATAGCAATGAAGGCATCTATTTTAGGCTGCAACTATACGTTAAGGTTAATTTATATCACATTTAAGTTCTGTACCCTACAAGCTACACTGGTACTTCATATTTATTAGCTCCTACAATGCGAATAATAAATTTAATGTACAGATTATCGCTGCCAATTCCATGAATTCATATCAAGGAATGTGGATTGGTATGTAGAGGGTTTCAGTTGTTGAGAAACAAACTGAAATTTCATTTCACTCTCTGTACCCCAAAAGGTATCCTGGCACTCTTACAACATGACCAGAGTACAGCACCAATAGGCGAATTTTCATAATCTAGTTTGAAACCTCAGTAAAAGTTATTGTTTGACATCTAATAGCAGTGATGGCGTCTACTTTAGGCTACGACTTAGATGAATTAAGGTATATTTATATCACATTTTAGTTATGTACCCCACAAGCTACAGTGGTACTCATATCATATTTGTCAGCTCCTACTATGCCAATAATAAATGTACTGTACAGATTACCGCTGTCAATTCGATTAATTTATCAAGAAGTTTCCATTGTTTGCTAGGTACATGTTTTAATTGGTTGATGTTATGAATAGAGATTAATAAAAATAAAAACATACAGACTATAAATGGGAAGAAAACTTTTTAACTTACCATTCTTTAGTTCCACCAATCGCATAAAAGTACATGACGGTGTTGCCATCTTCCTTGGTTCTCTGTCTTTTCTATGCCTCCTCCAGAGAAATTATTTCTCCTCTATATTCCAGTAAGAAATCACCTTGTCTGAATTGCTTTGTTGCAAACACTCCTCTCCCTGTCAAGATGTCAAAAAGAATTGATTAAAAAAGATTTTTTAATACAGGGTTAGAGAATAGAATAATTCTTTGATGTCTTTTTTGTTGGAGGGGGGGGGGGCAATGCCCAACAGCTCCCCCCAACCCCTTTGCACGGATAACTGGGCTAGTACATAACTAAAGGAGGACTGAATTTAGTACAATTCAAAAAGGTAATGTGCATATGGTCAGTGGCAAGGTGGGGAACGGGAGAAGAGAGAAGTGCATCCAGACAGTATTCCACTCAAATCTTGTTATCCCAAACCCTTGGTGCCCCAAATGCTACTTAAACTGAAAATTCTTGAAGCCTTTCTCAAATTACTTATGAAGTTAGACAGCTCTCAAGTTTTAAAGCTAATGCTACACTGGTACTCATATAATATTTATTAGGTCCTACAATGCAAGTAATAAATTTACCGTACAGATTACTGCTGTCAAGTCCATGAATTCATATCAAGGAACTTCCATTGTTTGCAAGGTAAAAGGTTTTAGTTCTTGAAGCCATATTGACATTTTATTTCACTGTCTGTACCCCACAAGGTATCCTGGCACTCATACAATATGACCAGAATACAGCATCAATAGGTGAATTTTCATATTCCAGTATAAAACCTCAGTTATTGGTTGGCTTCTAATAGCAATGATGGCATCTACTTTGGGCTGCAACTCAGATACGTTCAGGTATATTTAAATATCACATTTAAGTTATGTACCCCACATTCTACACTGGTACCCATATAATATCTTTAGGTCCTACAATGCGAATAACAAATTTACTGTACAGATTATCGCTGTCAATTAATGAATTCAGTAGTGTTTTCACAGGGTATCTGGGTACCCGGGTACCCATCCGACGCGGTACTAAGCAGTTCCTAATTTATAACCCGAATCCAACGCTAAGTGTGATTCATTTTTTTGTCAAACCGATGGTTAGGCAAGAATTTCCCATTGACTTAGTTTGGTATTAGGCTACCATATGGTGGAAGTTAGGGATAAGTATTCAATGGATATCTTATAACTGCGTCCCAGTTTCAGCGAATAAACTTATGGTTAGGCTAGATTTCCCCTGTGACTTAGTGTGGTATTAGGCTGCCATGTGGAAGAAATTGAAAGAATTCTCCCAATTATTATTTTTTCCCTCGTTTGTTTCATAGAAGGAAAGACCTACAATCAAATGTACCAGATGTTACTGATGGATTATAGACGGGATAACTAAAAAATAGTAATTGCAAGTGGCATTTTACTAAACGTTTATTCCAAATGCGATAAAAATCAAGACAGGCGCAAAGATCACCGCTGTCAATTCGATGAATTCATATCAAGGAACTTCCATTGTTTGCAAGGTAGAAGGTTTTAGTTCTTGAGAGCCAAATTGACATTTTATTTCACTGTCTGTACCCTACAAGGTATCCTGGCATTCATACAACATGACCAGAATACAGCATCAATAGGTGAATTTTCATATTCCAGTATGAAACCTTAGTTATAATTATTGTTTGACTTCTAATAGCAATGAAGGCATCTACTTTAGACTGCACCTTAGATGAATTAAGGTACATTGATATCACATTTGAGTTCTGTACCCCACAAGCTACACTGGTACTCATATAATATTTATTAGTTCCTACAATGCGAATAGTAAATTTACTGTACAGTTTACCGCTGTCAATTCTATGAATTCATATCAAGGGATTTCTATTGTTTGCTAGATAGAAGGTAATAGTTCTTGAGAGACAAATTGACATTTTATTTGACTGTTTGTTACTCACAAGGTACCCTGGCACTCATACAAGATGACCAGAATACAGCATCAAAAGATGAGTTTTCATATTCCAGTAGAAAACTACTGTCAAAGTTATTGTTTGGCTTCAAATAGCAATGAAGGCATCTACTTTAGGCTGCAACTTAGATGCATTAAGGTTATAGTTATATCACATTTAAGTTCTGTGGGTACCTCACCACAATTTGAGTACAGTAGTGTACATCTGCTCGAAAGGTTAACTGTCGGAGAAAAGAGGAAAAGACTTACCGAATGTAATGCTTGTTTGAGCATATTATCAGTAACCAGCATGATTTGTTCTGCCTTTATATGATAGAGCAGAATTTAAAGTACGGAGGTTGTGAAAATAGGGAGGATAGAAGGTGATATAAACCATTTTAGAAACTATTTGGTTAAATGTTGATATTACTCCGAGCGAGCATGCCTACAGAAGGCATGTTTGAGATTTAATTTGCATTGGATCCTTGTCCAGTGGTAGTTGTACAGGAAAAGTGCCCAAAAAAAGTCAAGCGGGTTGTACGTTTTACGAACAGCGCCCTCAAACTTAAGAATTTGCACTGCTGGCCCTACAGTAAATGGGGGTCCAATTTGGGCCTGTGGGTAAATTTCAAGTTTTCTTTAAACACCATTTTTCAGGAGTGAATCAACCTTATTTTAAAACTCAAATCAAAAGTTTGTGTATTTTATGTTATCTATTCAAATTTACGACTCGAAAATTGCGAAAATCACGCACTCCATATGTATGAAAATGCTTGCACAAGCCGATTTGAGTAATTCAAATGACAACAACTTCTTATAATTAGTAAACAGGTGCTTAACAATTAAGAGGGTGGTGCACTAGCATAAGGACTACCAATAAACTGCATTTTCAGGGTCATATGCCCAACGATGCCTGTGAACAGCGCCCTCAAACATCGCATTTTGCCAATATTTTGAGCTATTTTGGTAATTTCAAGGTCAAATTTGGTCATAATTAATTGGGTTTTTCTTGGTTTTTAATACAAAACTTGTAGACATGTATTGTGATGATACAAAGAATGAGTTTAAACATCATTTTTATAATTTATTAATGCTCTGATGAGCAACTTAAAGAGGCATACAGGTATGTGAGAATTACATCAGCTCTACAGAAATATGCTTGCGAGGGCAAACAGTGGTAACATTTTATCTCCTTTCAAGGAGACCATTTAAAACAACATTAGAAACTATTGAAATGTATTTATTAAAAGTGTTCTGTCTAATACTCTTTGACTCCCCTCCCTTCCCCCAGATATACAGTCAAAACAAATCTTTCTCCATGGTTTTTGTTTTTATCTTTCGTGTCTTAACGTGTGTGGTATCTGAATCATGTTAAAACATCTACCATAAAAAAAACTGTGAACAACTTTCAATCTACAACGTTTTCTTAAATTCCTTCAAAGTAAATCAAAATCTTTCGAATGAATCTACGAGGCTACTACAACTACAAGCACTAATGAAAGCAAACGTGCAAACAATGAATAGATGTAAAACCTTGTAGCGGTGTGATGATTAGTATGGTATAGTTTTCTGTAGAAGGCGTTCAACGTTCTAGGCTAGGCTGTAGCCTAGCACGATAACAGGCACATATTGCACATTGAAATTAAACTACACCGCAGTCGACACACTCGAGCAGACATCCGATAAATGTGATCAAGGCCAGTAATGAAGTTATTGTAAACATGATAAAATGACAAATACTTTGGCAATCGTAATAGACTAAGAACTTACGAAATTGCACAATGCTCAAGCATTGAATGTTGCACTGCAGAACAAGCGTATTACTGACAAGCAAACGCCTGAATCTAACTGGGGCAGGTGGGAATAACCAACAACTTTTTGGTCAAAAGGGCACAATGGGGATAAATATACTGGTGCTTAAGCCACCATTCCAATGGATTTTCGCGTATGGCTAACCGTTGGTCACTTAAATATCAATCCACCTCCTTTCCAACAACCACCGATTGATCAACAGCACCCTAATTGTGAGATTCCTCTGCAAATAAATCATCAATTGCATGTAGCGCTGATTTTGACTTTTTTTGAGGGGGTGGGGGATGGGGGCAGGGGTGGTGGTAGTTGTGGCGTTTTCTGCAGCATTTGCGTTGGCTCCAGCCAGTGACTCTTTTTGGTTTCATAGAGTTGAGTGCATATGCCCTCCAACTGACATTCAGTAGCTGCTTTCAGCTTAAATCGCTGTTTAATGTCAGGATACCATCCAGGATGATTAGCCAAGGGGGCAAAGTCTTAAATCATGGATCAGACATTGACGCAATGTTTAAAAGTTCACGCAGACTTTCCTGGTCATTTTTCTGGACTGCTAAAGTATGTGGCTGCAGGTTTATGCAGGGCTAGGCTAGTGAGGCTCTCCCTGGTTTGTGTTCATAACGGTATCGTTGCACAAGCTGTATGCGTGATAGATCTGTGGGTACAGTAATGCATAAGTTACGTAGTTGCAGTGGAGGGTGGTGTGATCGAGAGTTTTGACACGGGATCGTCGACTGATAAATAACATTTGGGGAGTACTGTAGTATTGTGAGACCCTGTATACTTTTGCGATGTTTGCTGACAAACTGCTTTCGTGTTGTATTTTATAGGTTAGGCTATTTTCCAAAAGCAGATTATGTGTAGTGCTATTAACTTGTAGGTCGAGTAATCGCAACTTAGGTTTTGAACTTAGGTTTTGTAACTTCCAAAGTGTAATCGCAATTACTGGTGATTAATAGATTACGTCTATCAGCACTAGCGTGTGTACGATATTATTGTATTCTAGCATAACCAACAGGCACAACTCACTTGAGAAAAATAATCGCGAAGTTAAAGATACGAACAACGCGTATCTTTGTGCCAGATTCTCGTCATTAGTAATATATTTATTTATTTCCGCTTTCTGTGTGTAAACCATGTCTGCCCTGTAGAGAGTGACTTTCGCTTAATTTTTTCCACATAAAGGAGTGAGATATGGGCTTAATTTGGTCTACTTACATAGAGATCTAAACTACCACTTTCGTCCTGTCATGCTACCAATGTAATAATTTTGCAATGTAGTCAAACATACGAACACCGTTGAATTGAAAAGCTTAAAGGAGTTGTCTGGTGGAAGATGTTGATACATTGTCCTTGTAGCTATTATTTTTCTCTTTCTAACCATTAAAAAGTTGTCCCCATTCGACGTTTTCTTCATGTAGAGATCTGGTTTTCAAATTCACCAGTTTTTCACCAAAAGTACCGTTTGTTCGAATGCATCAATATGGTGATTGACATAGTGCAGGCAAATAGGCAAAACAGGCGACTTGAAGTTAGCACTACCATTTCCGCAGCAAATACACTCCCATGTGTACACGCACAGGTGATTGCCTATTACATTATGACGTACATATCGCGAATGGTACAGACTTCCATGCCCAGTTAGTATACGTATAGCATTGCACATAATATACTCTCACACTGAAACCACAGTTCATTAACTGTTCTTCGAAATCCCTGAAATAAAATTCACGGATCAAATTAACAGTAAAAGGAAACTTGAAAAGTATTCGGAACACCGAAAGATGAAAATTGGCGGAATCGATGTCAGAGCACATTGTAGTACCGAGAAGCTTAGGCTTTGCAGAACTGTCCAATTGTAAACGTTACAGTAGCATATAGAACATTCTTCGCGTTGGAACTGGATAGAGCAATGTATAAAAAACGAAGAGTCTGCTGTTAAAACTTATCTTGTGTTACACAAAGACCACAAAACCACCGATCACTACATATATGGCGGCTTAAGGAGTTTTTGAAAACATATCTAATTTATAAGAAATTTCACCGAAAATTAAGGAAGAAATTATTCTGTATACAATTGCGGTTTTTGTTGTGATTACTGTAGGTACTGTACGGAGCGTGGGTTATGTCGCAATCTGCATTAGCGTAGATGACGTCACGTTCTGTACTGTTCAAATCATATTGGAAATGTCCATCCTTATCGATTAAAAAATTGTTTCTCTGTCAAACGCAACATTAGCGTTCTCATACTTTGACAAATTATTTATCATTTTTGAAGGTAACTTCTTTGGGCCACCAGACAATCCTTTTAAATAGCAAAACGACTGTATTTTATAGGAGACAAAGTTCTTGTTTCGCGTGCATTGTGTATACTATAGCTAAACTGACACAATGATAATATTTTGGGCGTCAATTTGGTAAATTTTTGGAAAAAAAGATTTGTTTACGGGTAGACTTTTATTTAACTCTTTTTTATTCCTTGCCAGAGGCAAAAGGAATATATGCAGTCACACATGTGTGTTTCTGTCTCTGACGCCGGCTTGTAATCACGATAACTGAACGATGCAAGATCCGATCGGTCTCATACTTGGTGGGTAGGTTACCCATAGTGAGTAGAGTGGACGGACTCCGTATCTCGGCAACCGAATGGCCAATTTGTTCAAACTTGTTTGGTAGCATTGGTAGGAGGTGGGGTACATGCGTATGTTAATACCTTATCGCATCTCATTGATATTCATGAGGGGTGGAGCCAAATGTAATTTTGTTGAAAATTGCTGGTAATCACTCTAAGTCAATGACGCAAGGTTTGATCTCATTCTCATATTTGGGTGGTGGATAACCCATAGTGCGTAGGTGGTCCCTATTGTTTGTGGTGCCAATCTCATTAATATTCATGAGTGGGCGGGGCTTCGAACAATTTCTTTAAATGCTAATATCTCGGCAACCATCTGTCCGATTTTGTGCAAACTTGTTTTGGTGGCATTGGTGGGAGTTGTGTTGGTGCATGTGTACGTTAGAACCCTACTGCATGTCATTAATATTCTTGAGGGGCGTGGCCAAATGTAATTTTGCTGACAATTGCTCAGAACCACTTTTTGATTCCTTGCCAGAGGCAAAATGATGTGCAGGCATCATGTATGTGTGTATTTGTGACGCCGGTTGTAACCACTCTAAGTGGATTACGCAAGTTCAAATCATCCTCATACTTCAGTGGTGGATTACCCATAGTGAGTAGATGATTCATATTGTTTTTGGTTAAGGTCAAAGGTCACCTGAGGTCAATTGAGCTAGGTCAAACAATTATATATGGCTTCAAATCCAAGGGCAAGGAATCACGAAGCTCTAGACTCTTGTTATGCATTATAGCCCGCTTCTATACATTTCCTATTTGTGGCGGTTTTACAGTACATGTACACATTTTGCATGCATGGTAACTGGCTTGTGCCCAAAATTTGTACGCGCGATTCACATGCACTAGCTAGGGAATATGTGTGATAGTTTTTTCTCCCTTCTACTGTATGCATGGTAGCTAACTAGCACAACATTTCCGACAGTCCTTTCATCAGCCCACTTCGTATGCATGGTAGCCAGCAACTACACCATTTTCTCTACACTCACTAGCTGCACTTCTGCTGTCAGTGATACTTTCCACATTTTTCATGCAGGAAAGCTTGATATCAGAACTTTTCGCTCGCTTCGCGCGCGTTTTGATCCTTGGTATCACGTATCCTTGGTATAGGCTACATCAGAAACCTTCACTCCAACATGACCTATAAACAACTCCTAATGCAACCATTGAAAAACACGCCGTTTTGCTCGCGCTTTGAGCTCGCAATGGGTATCTTTGGTATGGTCATTGGAATTTGGCCATCCCCCCCACCCCCTGGCACGAAACCATAAATACGCCACTAATTGTAAGCTTAATCCAGGTAACTCATTGTTTCAACTAGAAGAACAGCAACTTTGTGAAGAAAGCTGAGGTGATGGAAGTGTCGAAGAGACATTGATGAACTACATAATATTGTTTACTAATCGTGTAAGAGCATTTAAATCAGTTACAAAACTGACGGCATATAATACACAGGAGAAACCCCGTTCCCCATATCAATGTTGGAAACTGCGAGACCAACATGGCGTTTTCAACCCCAACATTGATTGAGGGGGGTGGGGAGTTCTAAAGACAGCCAATATGCATGCACTGTATTCATGGTACTGTTGTACCATCATTTTTGGCGGGGATTGTAGACACCTGAGACATAAAAATTTGGAGACAGAGTCGTGGATCGTTTATGGTTGAGTTGTCTTACAAGCAAAAACGACTTCTAAAACTTTAAAGAATTCAAACATAAATTACGCAAAACAAAAGACTGCAATTCTTGTCAGTCAAAACAAGCGATGTAAATGGCGAAACACACAAAACACAAGTAAAAAGCAACCAATTTCAAAAGAATTAGCGGTATTCTAAAAAAAACCGAAAACTTCACCTACAGCTAACAATGCTACTGGTCTTACCAGAGGTCATACCGGTCTGACGAACTGGAAAATCTTTAGTAGACCATTTTAAAGATTAAAAATTTATTCTGATGATACTTCTCAAAATATAAACCAGAAAGCCAGAAGGCATGTTGTGATTCCTTGCCAATTGAGATTTTAATCCCAAGCTTTCGTCATTGTTGATTAAATTGATCAGCAAGGTTCTTTCCCTACTTTCCCATATTTACCTACTAGATATGTTATTCTTACCATGTTTACAAGCTATTTTAAGCAAATATCAACTCAAGCCCTGCCCCCTTATAAATGTGCATAATATCACATTGAACATACATTATCATGTACCCGCTATATACCAACACCTCACACAAAGTATGATTCAATTCTGAAAATTTTACATTTGACCCTGTGACCTCATTAATATTCTTGAGATGAGCACCAAAATCAACAGGGTTCTTTTACTCAGTATAGCGTACTATGTACCAAGGATGACTTCAATCCAACTTGCCATTGTTGATTAATCGTGTTTACGAGCCAAGGGCGTCACATACACACACATACTGTACACACACATATACCAATAAAGTCAAATTCAAACCCCAATGTAGCGAACCCCACTATAACCAATCACCCACAATAACGAACAAATTTCGCAAATAATAACACAGCATAAACGCCGAATATTCTATAGTTCTGTCGAAAAATACACATGTGGATGCAAGCATATGGCCACTGATAAAGACGCTGTAAACGTTCACTAAGCCTGCAAATTTTTGAGGTGATATTAAGTCATATACACCTCATCCCAATCCCTACCAAAATGTTAATTTTCAAACTTTTGATAACTTGTGATTGATGATCAGGGGCATGTGCAGAAATTTCCACAGGGGGGGGGGGGTCCAAAATGTGATGAAATGTAATGATCCCCGTCCTGGGGGAGGGGTCTAAGTGGAAATTTCAGAGGAGGGGGATTGTCCGGGGGAAAATTGTCCGGGTGCAATTGTCAGGGTTGGCAATTGTCCGGATGGGAATTGTCTGGGGGGCAATTGTCACGATTGGGAATTGTCCGGGTGGGAATTGTCGGAGGGGGAAACGTCTGGGGGGGTTATCGTCCAGGGGGAAATTGTCTGGGAACCAATGATAGTAGTATACATTTCTGCACAAAGTTTTGACAGTGAACTTGTAATCCTTACAGACTATTGGTCACACTGAGGAATTGAGGCGGCCGTGTGACCGCAAATGCTTTAGATAAACACTCGACTCTTTTGTTCTGTTTAGACTTTGTAAACTTTACCTCAGACCTTTTCGGACCCTTTGGGATTAGAAGGCTGGAGTTTGAGGTGGAGACAGATCCGGACATTTTAAGTTCGGACGGAATACCACTGCAACTCGCTCTGTGACCCGGTCTGGGGAGCTCTCCGACCGTCATTGTTTTTCTCCGCACCGGCCATGCCGGAAGCGGTATACTTTCTCTTCTCTTTTCCTCTTGCCCTTCCCTGTGGTCATATTCGGACCGGCCATCGCCGGGATGCAGGGGAACCTTTTTTCTTTTTCTCTTGCCTTTCCCTGTGGTCCTATTCAGACCGGACGCCGCCGGAACTGCAGGAGGCACTGTTTCTCTTTCCCTGTGGTCAACTCTACCGGACATCGCCGGGACCACAGGCGGCATCCTTTCTCTTTTGCCTTTCCCTGTGATCATATTTTACCTGACATCGCCAAGACCACAGGAGGCACTCTTTCTCTTTCCCTGTGGTCAACTCTACCGGACATCGCCGGGACCACAGGCGGCATCCTTTCTCTTTTGCCTTTCCCTGTGGTCATATTCGGACTGGACGCCCCGGGACCTCAGGAGACACTGTTTTTCTTTCCCTGTGGTGATATTCTACAGGACATCGCAAGGACTGTTGGAGGCACTTTTGCCCTTCCCTGTGGTCATATTCGGACTGGACGTTGCCGGGACCGCAGGAGTCACTCTTTCTCCTTCTTTTTTCCTTTGCCTTTCCCTGTGGTCATATTCTACCAGATATCGACGGGACCGCAGGAGGCACTCTTTCTTCTTCTCTTTCCTTTGCCTTTCCCTGTGGTCATATTCTACCGGACATCGCCTTCTCCTTCTTCCCCTCATTCCTCTTCTCCCATATCTCTCACCCCTTCCCCTCTCTTAGGGGACCAATCAAGCTCGGGATCCGATCTTACATACCCTGGAGTTTGTTTCTCTGCTCCGTAAGCCAACTATCTATCTCTTGCCACCAAGCAAGGATTCAATCTGATACGCGCCCAGTATTTAGGACAAAATCGTGATCTTCCCAAGTTCAAACGGGACGAGACCGTGCGCAATTAACGCATTGAAGCTGGCTATGGGTAGACATAACTGAAGCCCGAATTAGGTAAATAACAATCAAGAAATATGTCTAACAATTGTAACGGTAGCATTGAGGGGAAGGAATGAAAGTAACAAAGAGTACCAATACAAAGGAATAATTTAACAATGTGCTTCGAAAAGAAGAATACAAGAGTAGTAACAAAAATATATATCTGGTCCAAAACCCACTACAGAAGCGTAAGGCCAATGAGCGAGGCAAAATAGAAGAGATACGTAACAACGTGCTTCAGGCAGATTTCACAGTAAAGGGGTCCAATTGTACTTTTCAAATATGAGTTGAGGTAATGCAACATATTCAATTATAAAAAAAAATGTTGATACCAGAATAATACAGTTATATGATTGTATAAATAAAAATAATGATCTTCATGTGGTGTCTATTTTTATCTGTGTCCCAAGTCTTTTTATTAAGTGGAACTATATATTCTGGACGGACTAGGGTCCCATATGTTTATACACCTCAATTTCTTGAGGCCTCCCTTTTTAAATGACCCACCCATTCAAGTATTGTCCACCATTTCTTAAAACAGAATAGTGGAACAAAATAAAATATAGTTAGTTTTGGTTCTACTCGCCAATTCAATTTTCACTAATCAGACATTGAAATTCTTTACCTTGAACTTCTAAAATTCTGTCCAATTTGTGATCAAATGTGTATCTATTATTTCCTTCAAAACAAAGAAACAAATTCTCCCGTCAGTCAATGTGATTACAACAATGGAAATGGCCCGTCATCATCTTGTCCAAAACATGGCAGTAATTGTAAAAATGTGTGAGTTATTAAGCAATCTTTGATGTCGAACGTTATGTCTGTCCATATTTCCATGTCACGTTCGCTCGATCACCAAAGAAACTTTATTGAAGGTGAATGAACTTATCATCATCAATGTTCTGTTATCGCACCATCATTTAGTCTGTATCAAGTCAGTCTTCAAATGTGTTAGGCCAAACATTTTCGTAAGTACAATACGTAACTAAAAAATCACATTTTGACAACTTCCGTCCACCTGCGTGACGTTCGATTTACTGTTACGTTCGCAGAATTTAACTAATGATAAGTACTAAAACTTGAAACTTAAAAGCTTTGTTGGACTGGTGGTATGGATCGATAATTTGATTTATTTTGATGGTCTGCTACAAAGTAGCCTTACTTCCATGTGTACATATAGCACTCTGCTAACGATAGGTCAAAACAATTATTTGACAAGGCGAACGTAACTCTCCTAAAATTCAAACGTACCGCGGGACGGACAACAAAACGGAACAACATTTTCTGGTTGGCTGTTTTTCGGGAATGCCTCAAACCTAAAATTTCTTCAACTGGTGTTATTAAATTTACAGAGAACAATATTATTGGATTGATATACGAGATATACAATGAGTTTATTAAATGTTTCATGACCTCCTTCAATGTATGGGTATACCGGTTGGGCGAAATTCTGTAGTACTTATCCCTACGCCTAGTCATTGATCGCAAATTTTGATGCAAAAGTATTTTAGGCTCAGCCACCCACTAAACCTCTTCATATTATTATTCTTTAGGTAGTATTTGCACAGGGTATCCGGGTATCCGCCCCAAGCGGTACTACCCGGTTCCTAATTTATTACCCGAATCCTACGCAGTGTGATTTTTTTTCCAACAAGATTTAGACCAACAAGGGTCTCTGGGCTACAGGTCCTGCCTCTGGGGCAAGGATAATAATAATCAGCAGTTATTTTAACAATTGACACATTTCAAGTGGCTCCGAGTACATGACTGAAAAACTCACGTTAGGAAAGACTAGAAGGAGTAGTCTATCGTAAGAACGTAAACTAACCATGGAAATGGAAGAAGCAGGGTGGGGATGTAAACTAACAGAGAGTAGAGATACGTGACAAAAATATCGCGCCCCGCTAGGGGCTCGCGGCTTACAAAGTACGCTACAAAAGTGAAACACCAACACTTAGATAAGCGACCAAGTAATGAAAGTACTTGAAAACGATCCAACATCTTATAAGAAGTATAACGGATAAAAACATGTAAACAAAAGGCGAGTTACCGCCAATCCGCGCTAATGCGGAACCGCTACAATGTACGCTACAAAAGTGAAACCCAACACTTCGAAAAAGCGACCAAGTAACCAAGTACATGAACGAGCAAACATCTTATAAGAAGTATAACAGATAAAAACATGTAAACAAAGGCGAGATACCGCCCATCCGCGCTAATGCGGAATAGGGGCTCGTGGGTTACAACGTACGCTACAAAAGTGAAACCCAACACTTTGAGAGCGAACAAGTAACGAAATACATGAAAACAATCAAAACATCTTAAGAGAACCGCCTATCCGCGATAGTGCGTGATAGGGGCTCGCGGTTTACAAAGTATGCTACAAAAGTGAAAACCCAACACTTAGAAAGCAAACAAGTAACGAAAGTACATGACAACAATCATAAAATCTTAGAAGTATAACAGATAAAAACATGTACACAAAGATGAGAAACCGCCTATCCGCGATAGTGTGAAATAGGCGGAACCAACGAAGTAGTTTCGCAGAACTACTACCTGAGAAAATAACGTTACGCTAATAAAAAAAGAACTCATACACTACCATTTTGTGTGGGAAAAAAATCATAAAACAAAACATTTTTGGTTACATATAACCAAAGATTTATTAAAGTGATGCCCCGTAATTTTACCGTGCGTTACTCACAGGATTAACCACGGTCA
>JAIPMN010023403.1:0-12901 GCA_020650975.1 Apostichopus californicus
GTTCTATCAAGCTATCAGGTGTTACTCTCACCAATAAGGGGACTATCTTTTGCTCCTTTAACTCCAAGCTTTCTTGCCTTTAAAACCAACTTAACACCTGGAAGACTAGATATCTTACCCATTTTAGGAAGAATTGCCTTCTTACATCGTTTGCTTTGAGTCAACTTGTTTTCCTCTTCCAGGTGCTTCTCAAGCCACCATATTATTGTGTTTGTAATGTGCAGAGAAAGTCATGTGGGGTGTTAAACCGGACACGGTTAAGCAAGACAATGTATGATTGGTTCAGATAAGCAAGCTTGCAGGCCTAAAGATTATTCATGTCTGACTCAGCAATTTGGCTTCAGCATGCAAGACTTCTTTGGTTCAGCTTTACCATATTTATTCTCACATTGATCATGCCCTTGTCCGTGTAACTTTAACCCCATGTTCATTAAGAGCAATAACAATATCTTAGTATAATTATAATATTATAACTATAATTATAATTATAAGTAGCGTTATTCTGGTGTACTGTATGTAAAATATATTTTCACTGCCACGGGTTCAGCTTTGTCATTCAATGAACATGAACGTGTTTGATGATGATGTTGGCTCCCCAGCGCAGGCCTAAATGTTAATGTTAAAAAAATATGGATGTAATGTATTAAATAATTATAAAATTGATAAATTGTAGTAACTCAACAACGTCAGGCTATTTTACGAATGAACAACACTCTTGGATGATATTCAACACCAGTTGTCCTTGAAAATGTTTAAACATGTCATAAGTGGCCATAAATATTTTATCCTTTCCTATTAAGATCTGAGGAACTGACTTATTGGTCTGTGTATTATACTCAAAAGTCCAGTCATTTGAGGAAGCTGTTTAAATGTTCATGTCTCAAACTTAAAAGTGTTACAGATGAACAACATGGACTGATAGCAGTGGGTTTTAGCAGTCTGCAACATCTTAAGATGAGTATTGTGCCTAAAAGTCATGCTTTAAGCAAAATATGTTAACATGGCAATTGCATTACTGTATTTGTGGTACTATGATTGTGAAAACTGATAGGGTTCTACTTAGTCACATAATTAATATTCAAATGAAGTCATCATTTGCCAGTGATAGTAAAATACATGGTGATGGTATCGCAACATATATTTGTCGAGCGCATAAAATGTGATATGTCCATTTTCGTCAGAAACTGGCTCGAATCCCGTTCCAGCCATAAACTCCTTTGCTCTTGTCCATTGAAATAAAATAGCTCAGAAAGTTGATGATAGATTTAAAATTTTTGTTCAAGATACATCTTGTTCTCGACGTATAACATTCGCTCATCCTGTTACAAGTTTTAAGAGCACGCAGGAATTTTATATACATTTAAACAATTTTTCCTTTGTTGGGGGTTGGAGTGGGGGTTGTAAAACTTGATTAACTTGTAACGCCAGTATTGTTTGCAGATATGGTCGCGTTATTGAGAATGCCATCGGAATATAATTTGTTACAAAACTTACGTAACTAAAAACAAGAAAAAGGTACCACACGGACGTACGTTTGTATACTGGGTGGTTACTATCAAGTCAAAGGTAAGTGTATTGCAAAGATGACAAAATTTGATGGGGCATGAATCATTCACAGGAGCACAAAACACAATCATCATTATCATTAGCGTATATATGTAACAAAGATGCTTTTCTTGAAACAGTGTCCCGACCAGCTAAAAAAAAAATCTAATTCCATGTGGAAGATATCATTACATTGTTAAAGTATTAATCATACAAAACAGTGAAATGACTTATTGGTATTAATAAGCACGTTAGATATATTTTATATCTTCTTTCACCACTGAAGCGAAATGAAATGAGAAATGGGAATTCTAAGAACTGATTATGTTCCGCTTTAATTGTTCGCAAGTTATCTATGACGTATGTGGATGAGAAGACACAACAGAAATATCTCAAACATAACACTGAAGGCAGGTTTATACATTTGCAGCTCTGCGAAGTATTTTTTATTTTCATAAATGAAGAGAAATGAAGAAACAAAACAAATATAATCAGCAACATTATAGTTTCCATGCATGTAAAGTGCTTGTAAAATAAAAGGATTTACCGGTCAGATATAACTCCAATAATGATCTTATTACAAGTTATTTTTAAAATATCTTAAAATTACACAACATCAATCGGCTTACGTGTGTGTATCTCCGAGTTTACCGACCTTGCCGCGTTTCGTCACACTTCTGTATCGAGCTAACGTAATACCAATTGAGACGCGTGGTCTGTTATCCCATCATGTTAATGAGAACTCAAATGGACTCAGAATTCAATACGTACCGACGAAATTGTCAAAATTATGAAAAATGACGTTTGATTTACGAATTGATGAATTATTCGTTTATTCTTAAACTATTAATTCACAATGACTGATAACACTGTATTTATGATTATTCATACTTTCCAATATAATGTTTGGACAAGGTAGAATTACCCTCGGACGGGTGTGAACGTAAACATTGACTACTTCTCTGTATCCCTACAGACTAGTCGCAGAAAAATAAACTATATCAGAAAATAAGAAGAGACAGAAAAGTTACGATGATTACGGCAATAGTTTACATTCTTCAAAATGAATTATAATTATAAGAAACATAATCGTATCAGGTAATTGAAATATCACAGGGTGATATTTTAATTAAGACACGCCTTGTGGACGTAGCTTCATCTCTGATTCTTCTGCCACAACGGGCATCCAATAATTTCCACTTCCGTAGTCTCCGTTCAAATTGGAGTAATAACAGTTGTTAAACCACCATCCTCCAGGGTATTGAGATGCGCAATTATTATTACTCAAGTCGTTGTCTCGGTCGAATGTCGAAAATGCCATGTCATTGTGGGAAGTTAGAGCATTGACTAATGCAGAACAAAAGGAGACAAATACAGTTATTGCAGTATCTTCATTTTCACAGTCTGTATACTGTTTCATTGAACTATATCACAACCAGTCAGATACATTTCATTATCCCCTCAACTTTAGCAAATTAACAGTGAGCTTTATAGCACAAGCCTGTAAGATGAAACATTTCTTTGATACATTAGTCCGTGGTAAATTTATTCTCAATCTGCTACAGCAAACATACTGGTAATGGTACCATGAAAGCAAATTCCAATCTTTAATGGTACGTATGTTTTACACATACCTATGACAGTTCCAGTAAAGTCCTCCCAGTGCAATACATAGTTCTGTTCCATAGATCCTACCGACGTAACTTCATAGTTTGCATACGTTGAATAACCGGACGTGTCCAGAAGATCAACGCGCATGCTGTAAATCTTCTGAGAACTGACGTAATGAATCGCCTCATTACCAAGCCAGAATTCTGCATTCAAATGTCCAAATCCGTTCTTATAGTCTTCCCAGTCACGGTCAAAATTTTCGGTACCATCAACACGTTTGTGAAAGACCTGTTGACGACGGTGTTATGTGATATTTAAATAGTAAGTTCATCGTCGTGTGAAATTCATTTACTGCGCAATTCAACTTTAGAAGGGGATAGCGAGTTTAAATCAAACCTCCCTGAGACAGAAACACTGTTTAATGATAAAATTAAAACAATTCAACTAATCGTACAACAGCATAGTTGGACAGAATTTATAAACATAAACAATAAAAATCTCATAGGAGAGACCGCGTTGTCTAAATTCAATGTTTAACGTACTTAATACTCCACTGTTTGCAAACAGTTAAAAGTTACTGGTCTGAGGTCTCCATCTATGCAAGAACCTCATATACGGTCTGAACTTTTCATTCTTAAAAATCTAATTAAATAGTCTGTTTTTAATTGCTTCAGATAGCCTCTTAAGAAGATCCTGCAAAGATCGAAAGCCAGAGCTTCTTACTTTTTTATATTTAACTACACTGGTTTATGCAGTAGATAAGAGGACTTGTTAATACTTCTCTCTCTCTCTCTCCACCTCTCTCTCTCTGTATTGTTTTCAAATAATATAATCTTTCTCATTTGAAATTGAAGTGATGCCGCATAATTAAAATTTGTCAAAAAGTGTAAACTTGCTATTTGTATGACACATTATATGTTGCTGAATTTTCTAAACGGGATAAACCTACCACCCATCCGCCGCCATCTGTATGCATGTCGCAGTAAACATCCAAGTCACCGTTAGGCCAATCTAGAGGAGATATTGTGTAGATACCGTCCTCTGTCTGTCCGTCTAGAAGAGCTTCGTAGCAATCTCGATATTTACTTTCTTTTTTACAAATTTGTCCATCCCCGTCATAGCCGTCTTCACAGAAACATCCGTGTTCATTACCTCGGTCTGTGCATAGAGCGTTCTCACCGCACGAATAGTCTTCGTCACGTAAAAGTGTTTGTTCTTGGCACGTATATCGACTGTTACAGGATGGATCTACGTATGAGTCTCCCTCCTAAGTGAAAAGAAACTAATGGTAACACACTCGTATGAATAAATTACCCCAAAAATATAATTACATATGTAGTATATTTGAGTAGCAATTATCACCCTTTGGAAATATAAAACGACTGTAAAGATTAGGATGGTTGTTACGATTGGGTTTACGAGTTGCAAAGTAATATATTAAAATATGCACGTTTCACGCTACATTCATTTTATGTCAAAGAAGGACCTCCTGCCTAACATACAACTAAAAAGACGGTTGGATATGGCAAAGGAATTATGCTCTTCCTGTAACATGTATCTACTTTTAGTTGAAAAAGATCTTCAAAGAGAAAACGAAGGAAAAGTAACAAAATATACGGCCGAAGTATCAACATACGTTGATAACGCCGACGTCAGTAATGAAACATGGACATTCGTGCAGTCTGACACATGTTGTATTCATCATCAATGTTCCAAAAGGACAAGTGCATGTTTCGATGCAGTCGATGTCACAATAGGTTAATCCGTAAGGATCCACACAGGACGGATTACACGCGTCTCCACAGTCATTGTAGTTACTATCTCCTGGGCAAGCCATTGCTATGACAAAAAAACAACAGGCAAGTGATAACATATTGTTCATGTATGGTAGGCCTAAATCATGAGTGTCCAAATAGTCCAAGACTGGTCACTTTAGATCTAAATAAAGTCAACCATATAGAGTGAAACCTCATCACTTTGAACTATTGCGCGAGGAAGAAAGGCAATACATTAGTGCAAGTTAGAAAATGTCTTGCAGTTTCATTGAAATGACAGGAAACCGCCGGCGACGTTTTAGCTTTCAGAACGATTGAAGGAAATTTTTAAAGGAAATGAAAGAGTATCGATTTGTATGCTTTTTATTCAAAGTGAAAGTTAAGACCTACAGAACTGACAGAACACAGACTCGAATAATGTGATCGTTCTTCAGGGGCGTATCCAGGATTTTCCACTAGAGGGGGCGTCAGGCATGAATGATCGTCGTCCTGGGGGATGGATATAAGCGGAGGGGTGGACAATTTTTGCTTTCGAAGAAGGGCTGAAATGCAAAATGGTGCCATATGTGATCCATTTTTCGACCTTAAGGTCCAGAGGTCTTATACACGCCCTGTGCTACGCGATAATACAAACGACAAAAGATCACCGACATCTCACATAAAGGTCGTCATCAATTTTTTTTTTTTTTTGCTAAACTTTTTTTTTTGGTGACGGCCAATAGGGGGGCGCGCGCCTGTTGCGCCCCCTGGATACGCCCTGTTCTTAAAACCGTACGCGCCCTCATATGGTATGTGCTCGATTCCCACAGCAGTCTTATGGCTCAAATGTTGCTTGAGGTTGGCATGATTTTGAAGGACTGGTGTGGTTTGATAGTTTCAATTTGATAAGTTCAAGGTCTTTGGTGTACTGATGGGTATGAAAGTTGTTGTTGTCGGTGCTGTTGGTTAATTCTAGCCCCATTGTGAACTTCTTGATTATATTGCTATGATTGGTGATCGTCTAATGCGTAGTAGGGCATAAAACGTAATATATAGTGTGTTTTTATTCCTAAAACTAATAAATTAGGTTTTCGTGAAAATAACAGTTCCTATAATGCTAAGCCTTATTAGATTTTTTTTACCGCCGATATTGCAATGAAGTTGTGACAGCCTTCATAAAGGTTTTTTTGTTATAACAGAGAACAAAACTAACTAATTAACGAAATTTTAAAACGTGTTTTTTCTTCACTTACAGCATTGTGTTAAAGTATGACGCCAGTTGAGACGTGGACCACCACGAGCTTTACATCTCGTTGAGTATGATTCGATGACGTCACAAAAGTACCGAGGATCTATTAAGTAATCAGAGACGCATCCATCGTAGTGTTCCTTAGGGTTCACGTAATCATGGCACGGAGAAAAGAAACCTTTCGAAGAGGAAACATGTTTAAATGTTATTATGTCAAAGTTTCAGGAGAAGATCACCATAGAAACCATCACAAGATGGTTATTTGCTTTTCGTCAATTATACAAGAGACGTTAATAGGGCAGTAGACCAGCATGGTGACGTTACGTGCTGTTCTGAGTATATCTAGGTAGAAAAGATTAACTATTCCTTGGATATTGACATATGGCGTCTAACTTTCTGCCAGTGGACTTTGCTTCAGATATTGTCGGAAATTGCTCACCCACTCACCAGATATTGGTATCAGAATATGCAGAACAAAATCGATTGCTCCGTTTTACATTCACTTGAACACTGCATACAATACATTTGCATGACTCAGAATGGTGAATATAAATAGGTATTAAATGCGATTAATTAATAAATGATTATGGTGTTAGTTGATGTATAGTGTTTGTTTGTTAAGATTTGTTAAATATATGTATAAGAGCAAATTGCCTGAAAAGTTGTTGCTATAAATCTAATTACAAGTAATGACTACAAATGTGAACATATAGTATCTTTTACTTGAAAATTCATAATACTAAAATGAATCAAGCTTTTAACGTTTCAATTGCTCCAAAAGAGGGAAAAGGTTTCTGAGTAAATCTGCACCATAATCAAAGGGGCTCGACTTTAATTGTTTAAAGTGTGGAGGAGGGGAGTTTGAGTGATAAGATAACATGTCGTACAGGGGAGGACTAATGAGCAATGTTCATAGAATGAAGTTTGCTTCGATAAAAAATGTAGCTATTTTGTGGCAATTTTGAAACAACATTGAAGAGTTTTCAACTGTTTAGCCAAATCTGTAACTAGGAATTTCTTGTAATAAGGCATATCATGTCTGCTGAATGGGGGAGGGGAGAGCTGAAGCCACCAGAAGTAGGCGTGGTTACACGCCTTTGCCGAAACGTTCTCATATATAACTTCGCTGTTCACGTAAACCTGCTGGTAACGTTACCACCAAAAGTCCATCGTGGCAATTTTTTGACAATAGAATTTCACTATTGATTGTCAGTCACATTTTAAGTGATATTTTTTCATACGTGAGTCAGCTATTCCTTTTGTTTCAAATATTAGGCTATGCCATGCGTCAAATGTCGACACGGTCCATCTGGTGAGCATTTTCGCGAGTTGGTTTTCGCGGGTTGGTTGCACACGCATTGCACAAATACGACTGAAATATCATCAGTTTCCTGAGAATTTTAGCGTGCTGGGCGAAATTCTAAACATTAGGTAAACATCTTTAAGTACAATTTGGATTATTCACCATACGGATCACCAATGATGTAACAACTAGCTTTCCCCAACATCTCTTGTTCTGTTGATACTATCACATGTTGATTGATACTTTCCTGGTTTGGTGTACAACCATCATCGATTAGCCAACTGTTCCCAAACTCCATGGCATTGTTTGCCTATTATGTAGAAAAAACATGAACGAAAGTGGAGCTACCTTATCATATTACACACAGGTCGATAATAAATTGATATTAGACTTGAAACATTGAATCAATAAAAACTAATAACAAGTTTTGCACAGCGGACAAATTACCTAATATTCCATAAATATAATAAAAATGTCACATATAATAACCTACCAGGATTAGGAATACTGCTTAAATTGGATGACGTTGAGATATTATCAAAATCCAATGAAATCATGACATGATGTAGAGAAATGCTGCTTCTATGTTCAGTACACACCGACTGCTAGAAATGTAAGTTTGTTGAAATCACATAAGTAATTTTTTGGTTCCATATGGTATCAAAATCACCCATCCTCGTATTTAACTGTTTCCATTAATTCCATTAAGAGACATCCAAAATCCCTTATATAATTCCCAACATGCTTTACTTACAATTGATCCATATGGCATCAAAAACTCATCTTCCTGTTTATTATTACAAGTACCGCATAAACCCGCCGTCATGTCCAGCCATTCCATTGCAATTGTAATGGTTGCCATACTGCTAAGGTCATACATTATCGTCAGACCAAAATCAGTGGTGAAAATCTAAAATGAAAAGAAACTTAAAATGAAAAACAGATGGATATGGAAACAAATTGTCATAATCTAATAAAGTAATTTTTTATGCAAATATGCAGACGATCTGAACGATTTTGGCATTACATACATACCGCTTTTCCATCTATGAGAAGAGACACAGAGACATGGTCGTCACCGTACGGAACATACATTTCATCTCCATCGAGAGATAATGTTCCATCCTCCGTTAACTCGTATTCCAAGCCAATATATTCCAAGCGTAAGCCAATCAGCCTATGGATAGTATCGGCAGCATCCCCGAACCGTCCGATCAGCCTAAATGCTGGTAAATCTCCCGTGATTTGGTAACTCTGTAACAATATGTAACTACATCCGGTGTCCAGTGTAAACTCGATTCGATCAAACGTTTGGAAGTGAGATTGTGTCCAGAGTTGACATTCACATCCGGCTGTTGCAATTCATACGGAAGGAACGCAATGTGAAATAAATTAAACTGAATAATAAATATATCAATGATAATTATTGAAGTACATTCAACCGGATGATTACTTTGTTAGCCTGCACAACTTTGCTATTAGCTCTTATTATACTCAGTCCTAACGTGAGGTTATATTACTTCATTGCATACATTCCTCTTTAACCTAGTATTCGACGTATCCCTGAACCTGTCCGAATTAAAGTTTGAGCTATAATATGATAGTGGAAAATGTTGACGAGTAAGATTGTTTGATAATCCGGCAGTGGTTAATGATATCATGTTCAATTTCAGGTATGATGTATTGCCATCTTTACTTCAACTGACGCGCTCTTGTGTTCGAAATACCCTCAAGCTGATGAATAACGCATCGTGATTGTCTGCATATCTTCATTGTAAAACGGAAGGTTTACTCAGTAATGAAAATTAAAATCAGAAATTCGTCGAAAGAAACTCTTAATAATTTATTATTCAAAGTTCAATCTTTATGAAGCAAACCTACTTCCGAGACGACGAGAATACGTATATGATATCTATGTTACCTATAAATACTGAGAGAGCTAAAACCACAATAAGTATTTCTGATGGTCCGATTCGGAGCATAAACTTATTTGATTGAATTCGTTACAATTATGGCCGAGCGACGCTGTGCCACTTAATTCTCCAAAGAAAACGTAACATTATTGTATACTTACAAAGTTCACATACTGTACCATCGCCGGAATACCCATCCCTACAATAACAGGCTCTGCGATAAGAAAGGATTGAACACGAGGCTTCTGCGTGGCATTTGTAAGGCTCACATGACATTATTGATCCTTTCCCGCAGGTACATCGGACACTGCAATCATTGTTTATATATTCTTCTCCAACCTAGAATTAGAGAAACAAACACGCAATGAGTCAGAGTTCTTCTGATTTCTCTCCATATGTTAGCAATAAATTAAAAGTCAGTTTAATGTTTAATGCGATATTTTGTGAGTTATACATTTTGATGAGTAGAAAGACGCCGGAAGAAATGAAAGAGAAAAGCAAAGAAAGAAGATATGGTAATATAAATTATTGAAATTGTGTTAACGTCAAAGTCACCTTGATATTTTTCAGTTTACATTACTCAAGAATTTCAATTTACTAAAACAGTTACAGCAGGAATGTATGTCGTTTATTCGGTAGATCTTTCATTATGTGACACATATGAGCGTCAACACGTGTTTGATTTTTAAGCCACAGTTTCCGGTAAAATAAAGGAATTGAACAAATATGGTCAATAACAGTGTTATTGCTAGCCAAGCGACAAAAGAGATGTTGACCATATGCACCTATACCACATTTAGAATGAAATTGAGTCATTTCCCCCGTAATTTGTCAAATAAAGAAAGTAATAAGATACGAATCCACATATGAGGATGAATGATGAACGGGAAACACATTGCGAAAAGAGAACAACTGATTTAACAATATCTATTTACCGATATGTAAACGCCGTACGGAGTATCACAGCCACAGTCTTTACGATAAACACACCGATACTTGTCTAGAACCATTCCCTCAGGACAGACGCAACTTCCTTGACAATTTTTTGCATATGTTTCATTGGAGCAAGTTTCCTGGCATGATGAAGAGTATGGGTTGTACGTCATGCCGGAGGGACATTGAATAGCTGCAATTGACGTGATTGAAAATCATTTTTAAAAGGATCAGTTTAACATAATCCAGCAAACAAACGCCAATGAGAAATAACAGATCAGAACAGCTCAGAAATGGGTCGTGTGCAAGGCAATTCAAACTGCCTGGCGTCTTTCCCTGCATTTATCGCACTGTAGAATAGAAAAGGCCTACGTATAGCCACGATCATTCGCTCTATCTCATTTTCTTTCTTTTTTTGTACTAAAGTACATTTTTCAATTTAAAAACCAATAAGTTTCGCTTGATTTAAAATAAATTAGTCAATCAGAGTGATTGATTCTTAACGATATCAAAAAGCACAAAACAGGGCTGTAACCTCATAATTCTCGAAATCGAGTCCAGATTAAAGATAATTTTGTGGACTCGGACTTGAACATCTGAGGAGGGCGTGAGGCATGCGGCTTCAAAACTTCAAGACTGTGTTTCCAATGTGCAATCATGGATGTCCAAGGACTCTATGAAGCTCGATGCAGACAAAACAGAGGTTATGGTGATTTGGTTTAGAGTTCAACTGGCTAAGTTCAAGCTGCCCTTAGTGACAGTTGCTGGTGTGGACGTTCCCGTCCAAATAAACCCTGCTAGAAACCTGGGGGTTACATTCGACTCTGGTATGACAATGAGTGTACAGGTCGCAAATATCACCAGATCTGCTAATTATCATCTCACTAGCGTTAGCAAAATGGTCACTACTGAGGCAGCCAAGCCTCAGTGCCTCAGTGCACACGTGATATTGACGCTATATAAATGTATTCTGTTTGATTGATTGATCGATTGTCTCACGCTTGGATTACCCTGGACTAGGAATTGCAGGCGAGTCCATGAATTGTTTCCTCATGGTAAGATGATTTTTATTTTTATTTTAAAAATAATACTTGCTGCTGTAAGACCTAGATTATGTAATTGTTAAAATTAAAAATGGATGGAGTGAATGAATTATTCTACAACTACAGACATGGCTACATAATTATAGCATAGTTGCTCAGTATAAGGTAACTTAATATTAGCCCACACTAGAGCCATTACGAAGATCTTGAAAACTTGAAACAGATATGATATTTCATACAAAAGGATATGTAAAGGACATAATATCTATTAAAAGTAAAAACATCATGTTCTTTTTATTTTTCCCTCTATGTCATCTTTATACAACAAATAAATAAAATTGCCTATTGAATAATCGATATGTTCAGTCATCCAGATAGTAATTCAGATCACTCAACTGGACCGTAATTTCTAATTGAAAAGTTTTAACACCACAATTAAGAATTATACTTCATGTTTGTAATTACTGAAGTGCCCCCAGAACCAATACAACTCTTCCCTCTTTTCCACACCTTGCACTAATAGACAAAAATATTTCTAATCACAGTCAAAATCATTAACTTATCATTGTACAAAATACCGAATAAATACATTTATGTTATCAATGTACATCACTAATATGTAATTTGTTTAGTAGTAGCTATTTGTAGATTTCTGCAAGTGGTCTGTTACAACCGAATATTTACCTACTTTATGACCGACTACATTATTGTTTTTTCTCAACATTCCATGCAATGCAAAGTTGGAACTGTGCGGACGCACACTTTGAAAGCCATTGTAAGTACTAGCAACAACATAATATTATGGTAATACATGGACTATCATGCAACTTACAATTTTCGTTAATTTCAATGTCGACACCTTCATATTTACATGCCTCCCGATATTGACCAGTATGAAGACCAACAATACCAGGATCTTTCATGAAAAAGTAGTCATAGATGCAAGAGTTGTAATACCGTTGTCCGTCAACCACATCAAGACAGTCCCTGTATGGACCTGCAAACCAAACATTGTACCGAGCATTTAACAAATGTAGCTGGAAAATATGAGAAAACGAAGATAGTTTACTGAAGTTCTTTTTCATGATATTAAGTATAGTCGGCAATTTGATTTGTTAAATTACCAAAAGGAAGATTTTAATACAAATATAGAGTTGAAGAGTGACGAGCATATATAAATTGCAAAATATATATCAGGGTTGATTTTGTTTGGTAATGACGTATAATATGTTTAATGATTGCAGTACAGTGCCTGGTATTCCATTGCCTAGGAACGAAATGGAGAAGCAAATTATTATTCCGAGGGCTCCGAGCAGGGGCGTAGCGAAGGGGTTTTTGTTGGGGTTGGGGGGTGTGGAGAATTTGATTTGCCGACGGATCTGGAAGTGGTGACTGAAATGGGGGAGGTGTCTAAGGGGAGGGGTGTCCCCCTCTTTTTAGTTGTGAAACGTCCTTAGATGCAATCTGATGCATATTTTAAGTTAAATTTGATTCGCCGACGGATCTGGAATTGGTGTCTGAAATGGGGGAGGGGTCTAAGGGGAGGGGGT
>JAIPMN010023413.1:0-10043 GCA_020650975.1 Apostichopus californicus
TATATATGTAAATATATATCTATATATATGTAAATATATTAGACTAAATATTAGATATTATGTAAATATATTAGACTAAATAGTCCAGTCACTTTATTTAGTGAGGCATAGCTCTTTAAGGGTTTGTTTCTCAAATATTAAAAGTGTTTAAGAAATATAGCACTGCATGATAGTGGTGTTTCTGAACTAAGAAAATATCAAATCAATTTTGTTCCTTAAACTGTCTTTTGTCCCCAAAAACGAAACCAAAAAAAAGGGAGAAAGAAAACTTAGGAAGACATTTTGATTTCTCCTGCAAGGGTGCATAATAAGGATCATTGGTACTGCAGGGTTTATTGAAGGATACAGTCATATTTTACAAAGTAGCACTGCAAAAATCCATCATTAAACATAACCCAAAAGTTCACATATCCCTGGCCCCTCTCTTTCCCTTTGCCTGGGGCCTCCTAATTTCCCCCCTCCCACTCTCTGACAGTAGACTTCCATTGAAATTCC
This sequence comes from Apostichopus californicus, assembly GCA_020650975.1. Lineage (NCBI taxonomy): Eukaryota > Metazoa > Echinodermata > Holothuroidea > Aspidochirotida > Stichopodidae > Apostichopus > Apostichopus californicus. Next base: position 496 of record JAIPMN010023413.1, read on the forward strand.
TTCCCACTTCTACCGAACAGTATCATCCAATCAGGCTGGGAAAAAGTTCAGATGTTCATACTAATCTTGTAACAAGCCAGGTATAATGTTAAAAGTCATGACGACGCCGTTTTCAACGAATGCCACGATATTAACCACACAGTCTGCATCTGTATTTGGAATATACTCCAACATCCATCTTCAAGTGGGCCTATTCAAAATTTTCAAAAAAAGTCAGGGAGTACTTTGGGGTTGAATATGAATGTCGCCTGTGAATAAATTCCTTGCTCCTTAACGCATCAAAGTATTGTTTGGTGATTATATGGAGTGGTTCTCGGTGATATATCTATTAGATCTGTATCTCAGATTAACATTCCCCCCCCCCCCCACCTTCTTCATTTAAAATAAATAAATTTCCTCGGTGAGAACAACACATACTTACATGTACAGTGTGCATTCATGAATAACATTACTGCCTGAGCCGTGAAAACTCAACTCATTCATACAACATACCAAAACAAAACAAACTAAACCAATAATTCAAAAACATTTTAGACAGCATGAAGTGAAACTGGTAATTATTGCTACAGGGAAATTGGTGGGGGGGGTGTTGGATGTTTCTTCTTGATAAACAGTTCTCATCCTATAGCTGTGTAGATCAAGATGACCTTTTAGTGGGAAACTGTATTGTGTGTTTGCCATGGCCAACTCTTATTGCCATGCTAACTCCATGAAGAATTTGAATTGTGTACTGCCTCATACTATATTTTCAAAATAAACCAGTTTATTTTGCAGTTGGTCTGTAAAGGTTGCAACAATTTTAATAAGCAAGTACCTAGTATTTGAAAAAATTTAAAAAAATAAAAATAACACTTGATTTCAGTTAATAGTGTTATTAGCACATATTATATTAACAAATTTACTCACATCTGACAAAGTACAGTAGTTGCCAAGTAAGGCAAATACTTTGTTGTTGATATTCAGCATATGAGATGACCACAAATGCTCACAAATTAATTTAAAATTTAAGAATTTATTTACAATGAAATTTGTTTACAAAAAAAATTGGGAATAATTTGGAAGATCAGAACCTCTAGAGTTAAAACTGTTGAAAACCTTTCGAGAAAAAAAAAGAGAGAAAAGGTTAGGACATATCAACGAGCTAGCCTATCCATACCCATCACAGGAAGGGCATATACAATAGCAATTTCACATCTTTCAATATTTTCAACCTTAAATTATTTGTGACCTTTTCATACATAGAGAAAACTTTTTCCTTTTTTGTTTTGTTTTTTACTTTTTAGGTTATAATAAAAATGTCAGACCATTTGATATGCTTTATTGCACAACAGTCACAAAAGTTGGCAGATAACTTCTTGTATAAGAAGGGGAAATTAAAATGCTTCCCTTGTTTATACCCACTGGATAAAGTTCATATTGTCTTTCATCAATATCAGCAGCTAAATGAAAACTGACATAACAATGGGGAAATGATCTTCCTCGATCAAAACAATTGAAATTTAATGTTTACGTGTATCTTATTATTCTTCCGTTAGTACTGATGGAATGCATGACAAACGTGCTACACTGAGATATATATACGAAAAGGTGCAATCCTGAATCAGTTACTGCGATAAATATAAATTAATGAAAGACTAAAAATTCAAGAAAACCTATGAAACCAATAAACTTCCAAATATAAATATCTGCTGGATTAAAAAAAAAAAAATATGAAGGCACTGAAATTGTTACTTTTATGGACTTGAAAACAGAGCAGAGCACGCATACATCCACAGTCAAGCAATCCAGATAGGGTATATATGGGGATAGTCCAACAACTATACAGTTGTTAGTGCATAGGGGTTATGACCCTGTGCTTCTAGGTCAGAGGGGTAGGAAGCTTCCAAAAAGTGTGGGGAGGGGGCACAACATCAGAGGGGCATTTTCTCATTCCACAACCACCACTCGTTATGCTATAAACCGATACACACCGGCCATATCACTTAAATATATATGATGTGTTAGTATGCTATCAATAATACTATGGTGGGCTGCAACATTGATTTTTTATTGATTGAGATTGTTAATTGTTAACCAAGCTACAAAAAGATATAGGATGCCATTTTAGAAAATAGCATGAACAGACTAAATATAAATAATTAAAATAAAATATTAAAATTAACAAAGGCTTAAGATATCCAAAAGACAGTTCTTCATCCAAGGGGCACATTTTATTTGCCAGTAGGGCACATTTGCTATTTTGGAAAAAAATGGGGGGGGGGACATGTGTCCCCATTCCCCCCAGCACTACCTCCCTGTCGAGGGTTACTGCCCACTCTCTCTGTTCCTTCTGGATCTGGATTTATATCCAATAGAAGTATAGACTACTATAGACATTGTTGTTACCTTTTCTTTCAAAGAACTTAAAGCTATCTTTGTTGATAGAATAAATTACCTTTATTAATAGTCATTACAAACAGCTACGTATAGTCAAATCCCCAGATAGCTTGGAGACCAGACCATAAATATTATGGCCTCTTAGGATCCAGCTAAATCTACTGCACTGCACTGTGCTTGAAATGGATTTTAAAAATTTTCTCCCCAGCTTGCCGAAAACTGCCTTGCGTTGGGAACATTAATGTGTTCGATGTATAAAGCTTGATTTCCGTACAGATATTAATGCAAGGTCACTTTACACCAATGAGATTGTTCAAAGCCAATTGAATATTCATACAGACCAATTAGGCATGCACAAGCTAAAAACAAATTGCACTGAAAAGTGTCTGGCATAAATTATCTTGAATGTCAGAGGATAAGAGATCAGTGGAATAAATAGTTAGTTATATAGAGTTATAGAGTTATATAGAGTTATATAGAGTTATATAGGTCCATATGATTTGAACATGGCACTTAATCCCTAATCAACTGATCAGGAAAATGCTTGTGTGCAATCTGTGTATTACGCTTTACCAAGTGATCAATCTTGTGGATTTAAAGTGAGGTATATATTAATTAGTCCTACTTGATGAAATAATGAATAAATATTCCATTACAATAGTTTGTCACTTATCTCCTTCACATATAAATAAATAAATAAACCTCCTTTTTTATGTGATAAAACAATGGATTAAACATGAACAAGGCTTCCACTGTGGAAATGATTTTACCATCAAAATTTAGCCTTTTAGGAGACATAACTACCTTTGATGAATTCTGGCAGTGAAATGTTTCAAGTTTCAACATGAGTGACCGTTAGATTTGATTGTCTAGCAGGTTTGGAGTCACCATACTGATGACCAATCAAAGCATGTAAACAATAGATCTCTCTCATGTCCGGGGGGGGGGGTAATAATCCAAACAAATTAAGTTCTGTTACTGTCAATGTAAATTACTTTTGATTGCCACACAAGCGAGCTATGTTACTAATCGCCACTGGAAAACATCTGCCTTGATTATACTTCACCTCTTTATTTTGCATTGTCTGACTCGATTTGCATTTGTCATTCGCTTTGTTCCAATTGAGTTTAGGTTGATCATCAGTGAAATAGGATTTGCTGCAAACACAGCACCATGTTTTCATATATTCTGCTCTGCCTTTTCAGAAGTCAGCTAGAACATAAATCATCTTTTATTTCTGAAATGCATGTTCATTTTGCAGGTATGAAAATAAAGGAGATGAAAAAATATAGGGGGCTCTGGGGCAATGGCACATCTGTGTAAATTAAAACTTGCTGGTTGACTTTCATCATGTATGTAATATAACAACCACACCCAATGAATCTGCTGAAGAGACTACAAAATCACACACTTTCTGCTGACGATCCACACATCGTACAGAGGACTACATGCCGTAGTCTTACAATAAACTGTCAACATATATGCCAAGTAAACCTGAATATTGGTCACATGACATCTCAAGCAGACAATACTATTCATGGCATTGTAATAAATATGCTAGAAAGTCTGAAAATGGTCACACATTGGCATAATTTCTTTGCATTAATTCTACTCCAAATTTTGATTACCTTGTGAAATTTTCTATTAATTTCTTAATGTTTAATTCTGCAAGAAATCCAAGATCAATCCATAATAGAATTTTGGCAATTTTAGCACCTCATGAATTCATGGCCTTACGCCAGATTCTACTAGAAGATCAAATACATGAAAATAGTATGTATTGATGACAGACAGACGTTATGTATCTTAGGTTTAAGGTTGCAGCATATGTATCTATCCCTGCTACGGACAAATTAAGGAACACAGCTGTAATCGATCGATAGATCTATGGATGGATCGATCGATCAATCCATTCTGATTGCTCGATCAATATGATCCAAATAAATGGCAAATACTTAAATGGTAGTTTTAAAATTTGTACTCTCAACTCTTGTACTTTTATGAAAGCTGGAAAATTAATTGAGGATGCATAAATTCCTTGTAGCAGTTTCAATCCACAGCTATGTGCAGCAGTGTATACTGTGCCATAGAGAAAGCACTTAGACAGTAGCTTGCACAGGATTTCAAAGGTGGGAACGGGAACCAGTTCAAATCCCCCCCCCCCCCCGATTGACTTAGATAGAAACATGAACCATTATGGAACAACCAGAGGTGAATAACGGAAGCTATAAAGGATATGCAGACCTGGGGTTGTTGAAACCATGACTCAAAATGAGGGGAGGGGGTTTTGGATTAGATTAAACATCAAATGTGAGATGAGAGCCATATCCCCTTCCATTGTGCATGTCACTGGTTGCTATGCATTTCAATGGATGCAAAGAAAAAGCTTGAAACAGCTTGTATCTGAGGAACTGACATAATGGTCTGTGTGTTAGACTTATTACTCCAGTCACTTGAATTGATGAGCCATATCTATATCTATATATATTAATTTCTTAGGGTCATTTCTGGAAAAATTTAAAAGTAGATAGAAATACAACATAAATTAATAGCAGTGGTTGTTTAATGGTCTACAACACATCCAAATTATTTTTGGGTTTTATGGCAGGCCATATATGCAGACACAGACGTTTGTTGTCCCTCAACACCACAAACTTCTTGGCTATATAACATGGGGAAGGCTCTGACAGGTTTTTCACAAGTTTGGGAAAAGGTTATATCTATCTCTGTAAAGATGATCTCCTGTAAAACTGTCACTGTTTGCAATGACCATGAAATGGCACACCATCATAAATCTCTGGGACGATATTTCTTTCCCTTTTTCGTTTTTAAATTGTGAAATAGGTAAAAAAATTGTAATATGTTAGAAAGATTGGAATATTTGAACACAAAATGTGAGATATTTATTACCTTTGAAATACCCCCAAGACTGATTTGATACAGTATTTTGATAGCTCTGTGGGATCAAGTGTGCATCAATGCAATCCCACAACAGTCCAAAATGAAGGATCAGGTGAAAGTTTGTCCTAGTTTAGCACATCTGCTTTCACAGAATTTCAACAAAAAAAAGGAATGAAGGTGGAGAAGATGAATTGTCTGTGAGGGTGGGGGGGGGTGTTAAAAACCTACTTAACCTCCATTTTTATAGCACCCAAAGCACCCTTTAAATTTTGACCAAAATCTCCACGAAAAAAGATGCAACTGTAGAATGGCAATAACAGAGAGGGCGCTATCACAGAATATGGCAATTCAATTTGGAGTGCATACAGCTAGTGATCGATACAACACTGCAGTACACAGATGAAGGTACAGTAAAGCAAATACCACAATTGATGACATCTACCTAAAGATTTCTTTACTTACCTCCTTGCTACCCTTATTCCTCAGCACCCCTCAACCTCTCCCTACCCCTTCCTTTTCCTCCCTAACCTCTCCATTCAGAGCCCTATCAATTCTGTGTATAGATGGTCATCAAATCTATAGATGAACCCAAAATTCAGTCCTTCCAACTGCACCCCTTTTTCAATGTCTCATCCTTCCTCCTGACTTCTCCTTCCCACTTCACCCTCCCCACCTTCCCCCTCCCCACCATCCCCCTCCCCTTCTCACCTCCCCCTCTCCTCCTCACCTTCCCTCCTCACCTTTCCCCTTCCCTGTGTTCCACATTGGAAATCCTAGCATTTGTTGACCATGTACTGGTTGAGATTTACATGAACATGAATTCCTAAAGAGTGACAAGCTTTTGTTTTATTATTATTTTTCTTACCTTTTCCATTTCATTGTTTAAAGGGTCATAATTAGCAAAGAAGCAACTCTCCTAGATTTTTCTACCAAATAAAGGTTAATATAAAGCAAGCATTGTGTCGCCCACAATCTTTTTCATGTTACTTTCAGTCATATGTAAAAAATGAAAAATGTCAAATGGTTTTTTAGTTTTACCTCATAATTTGTAGCAAAGTGCCATGGGCAAAATTCCTTCCACTCACTTAAAAGGCTAGCCCAGAGGAAACTTATGGCATTGATAGATGAAACAGGGGAACAATGTTCTAAGCATATATCTCTATATATATACTGGTGAAATTTGCATCGATTGTTTATGTCCCATTTCCATTGGTGTATTGTTATCTTCACATCCCATTAGGTGCAGTTGGAACCCTAGCCAATTAATGAAACTTCAAAACAAAAGAAAAACATTTTGCTGTCTGTTTGCACCTATGGCAACACACCAGTGTTTTACTCATAGGTTCACTTATGGTACAAACTGTGAGAATTTCAAATTATCAATATCTCGAGAAATCCATGCAGGAATTGGATCCAAATTTCACCAGGATGCTCAGATGCTTTCATCAGTCAAAAACTAAAATTTTCCGCTGGACTATATCCTTTTAATCTTTGGAATTTAGATGCACCAGATTACTTCTCAAAGTACCACTGTCATTATTTCACATGGAAATGGGTACTACATTTCTACTGGTTACTTAATCTTTTGTAACTTTGCATGGAACAGACTTTTTACATTAAAACAATACTGAAACAAATTGGAACATTGTCTGACTATCAGACTATGATTGTAGTACGTCCTGGTTGCATCTATTCAGTTACCGTTCAAGTAAAACAGTGACGTTTTGACAGACGTCCGCATGAAGTGGGGCACAACATTTTCTCTCGCTTGTAACTCAATCTTTCGTAATGTAAAATTAACTTTGCATGGAAACCTCCACTGTTTATCTTGTACTGTAAAATTATAACCTGACCTTTTCACAGGCATCTGCATGAAGTGAACCTTTCTCTCCCACCCACTCACTCATCTCTGTGTAATGTGAATCGACTTTAAAGAAACATGAAAACTATACATTAAGACGAGCGTGATGCGAACAACCGTAAAGTATCCGGCGACTGTAAAAGAAAACAATTTCTCTACGAACAGTGTGGTAGGCTGGGCATGTATGTAAGTAGATGACAGAATGCAAATTTAATACTTAATGAGTGGGAACAGAGACGTGAGGCATGAAGTAAATATTACAGATTGCCAAATACTAATACACAGCATAGCTGACGCTGTTGTGCTGGGTCTATAGTCTGTATATATAGAGCCACCGAGGTTCATGCTTTGCTAATTATGCCGAAATTAAATCTGTTTTTTTTTGCTCTGTAAAACCAAATAATTTTACTGGTATTAGCTTCACTCTTCCAAATTGTGGTGTAACTAGCTGCAAAAGTGAAACAAGTGAAACAAAGGGGTCTTTTAAAACATGCGTGTAACAGAATTTCGGAGCAGACATTTAAATACTCGCTAATTAGGAGCATCCGATTGGTCGAAATCTGAGATTGCCAGGTATCCAATCCTTGTTGAATATTACACAGCTTGATCAAAGTGATGCAAAGCTATAAACACATCCCAACCCGAAAAAACAGCTTGAAAGGTTTTGTTGTTACCATGGAAGACAGTCAGCCCTTAAAAGCTTTCTTTTCAGTATATTTTTAAAAGCTTATTTTTCAGTATATTGCATAAATTTATCATTAAAAACATGACAAAAATCTTAAGCAACAGTTTTCATCTTTTGGTTTTGTTACTTTCAAAAGTCACATTAAGTGGCACACTGTATATAAATACAACAATTGAGAACACCAAAATATATTATTTCAATGATAGAAATTTTATCTAAACAAAAACTAAGTCACTATTACAGAAAATCCAAACAAATCATTGCAGTCAGGTATTATGCGAATCATTTTTGTAATGATGCCAACTTTTGGACAAGAAATAAAAATGTGTTTTGCTTTTCTCCATTTTCTTTGAGACTCAAGAAAAACATGTCTGTCTTTTATCAGTTGCTGCAGTTATTAGCTCTTAATGAAAATGGCAGAACTGCACATTCACATGATTGTAATATTAGAAATATCTCGATGGCTGAGTTAACACTCACATATTGAATTCTGCACACTTCAAACATTATGACATCAGCTTTATGAAATTAATATCTCTGTGCAATGCATGTTCAGAAATAGGCAGACTGCTTTTCTAAAACAAAACAAAAATTTTTTTATTTTTATCGAACAAAAAGAAAGTCATTGAAAATTTTGAAATCTTTGAAAATTACTCATAATACTGACCTTTCTTTCCTCTGATAAAAACCAATCTATGGATGTTTCCAAAATTAAGGACATGTATAAAAATTAATGCAGAATGAAGTTTCCCCTTTCAATAAACGTAAATACGTCGTTCAGACAGCGTGCAGCCGACGCGGTAGATCTCGCTTCATCGAACCAAAGAATCCAGATAAGACTGTTAATTAGATGATATTACATGATCAAGAACAACGGTGTTAATCTTTAGTAAGCAGCGTCGTCGTCGAGGTGGAGACAGTAGCAACTATCTGTCCGTGGACCCTCATCTTGACTGACATCACCAGGAAATGAACCTGTTCCTACTTCCTGCTGCGTATGACAAGTAACAAATTAGCGCCTAATCGCTCAGTTCAGTTGGAAACTGTAGAGTACCTTCGAAGTTACGGACAGTTACAAGAAACTTGGCCTGGCAGAACCTGTCATAAAATATTTATTTTGTGGGTTTTCACACTGGCTGTCTGGTTAACACCAAGTTCCTGTCAAGAGTCTAGGGGAAATATACATCTTTTAAAGCCAATTTATTATGCACTGGCACCTCATGTTTGGCAAATAACGCACTGTAAGAATTTCTTTCTATGTGAACTGACGAGGCAATATCGTGAATCATGATCACATGTTTAAGATCATCAAAGAGTATATTGTATTAAAGAGTGAAAAACAAGGGGAAACAACAGGTAGGGGAAAATCCATGATTTTATAGAGGAGGGGATGATGTTATCATGGGGTGGCTGAAGACAACTTCCAAGTGGGGGGGGGGGTGGGGAGGTCTGGGAGAACTACAACAGAAATGAAATAAGGTTAAGAGATATGAAAAGGTTTTGCTATAATAAATACATTTTTAAATTTTTGTATATGGTTGAACTGGGATGGGTTGTCTACTTGGGTTGTAACATCACTCCTCCCTCCCCCACCCCCTTGCACAGCTTCTGATAAGGAACACAAAAGTTGTAGCTATTGATTGATGCTATTCAATGTTAAATTCCCAAAACATTTTAATTCATCAGATTGAATAGCCAGGTTATATTTGAAGTAATGAAGAGAGG
>JAIPMN010023416.1:0-11936 GCA_020650975.1 Apostichopus californicus
ATATGTACACGGAGTACATATATATATATATATATCCGTGTACAAGTCTGCGTAGGAAGTGCTGCCTTACACCTGTGCTATCTGTAAGGTGGTTGCCCATGATCGAATGATAGGGACGCAGTCGGTGACGTCACGTTACCGACGGCAATGAAGATGCTTTAACAACATAATTTTCATCCCATGTATCCCCATCTTGTCATGAAAAAGTGAATGTTCGATCATTTCAGATTTAATGTGGGCGGGGCTTAAATATAATGGGCGTTATCGATACACAATATGCAGGTCTGACCTATTGCGTTTCATTGGAACAACAGAGTAATGATGTTACAGAAGAAGACACACAGCTGTTTTTACGTAAATTTAACTGAAATGCTTTCTTTGTAAAAGAGACTTATATTGTTATGAATATTCATTAACTTAGAGATGATTACTTGGGCTCTCGAATTTCTAGGAGCGAAAAAACAGGCGTTTCCTTTCCTTTCGCTGACTGTCATCACTATTAAATCCTCTTTGAACAACTTAATACAATACCGTAGCTATACTATACGTGTATTACCTTACGACCCTATTATATAGGTATTTACTGCAATGTACACAATTATGCAACTTTATCAATATTGCCGCCTCCCCCCTCCCCTCCTCCCCTCCTCCCCAATCTCCATGATAAATATGAAACTGTAAAACTATCACAGCGTTCGTCCTCACTATTGAACATTTTATCTTGAAATCCCCTGTCCCCTACCCCCATACCCCCCCCCCCCCACCCCACCCCACTCACCTCACACACGCACACATGTTTGGTCAACTATTAGAAAACAAAGATATGAAAGTTCAGCGAAGCAGAAGTCGTTGGGTTTCCATCTTGGTATTCAAGTTTAAGTAGAGTTTAGCCCTTTTTCTCAATTTAACAACGACACGGCGGATGACCATTAACGCCTTCAATTCGGTCGTGTTAATCACTTCTCTATTGGTATCATTAATATACCCTTTTGCACGTCACTTAATCCCTTTCAAATAGTTCAACGATGTGTTACATTCTCCTTTTGATTTCAGAACGGCGTTCAATGATGAACATCTGTGTCGCAAATGCCTATATTTGTACATGACGTGGAAATAGATGAGATCGTATTTGACAAGGGTAAAGCAATATTGAAACGAAATCGTTTTCCCGTTACGAATGATTAAGAGAGTGTAATGATGGACAGATATTTTCGAAAACAAATCACTTGGTTAAAAAAAAAAATCACCGTTTTAAATTTTACGTTAGTTTTTATTTATACGTTCTTTGTGTAAGGTAGTATACTTTAATTAAAATTCCCCAATCGGCTTGCATAACAAAACAAAAGATCGCTTTGTTTTTTATTTTTGGGGGTTTACAACGTAATCGAAAGCCGTTTTGTAATTGCTCCTTAAAGTTGTTGAGGTCTTATTGCGTTTCGCTTTGCGTTGCTACAAGTATGATACAGCTTAAAGGACAACACATGTGTGCCTGCTAAACACTATATGCTATACAAATTCACATGAAGAAAGAGGGAGAGAGTGATGTGGAAATGATGAAATAAATGGGGGCAGGGGAGGGAGTGGGGGGGGGTGACCCATGCAGCGATATCAAAAGTAATGAAAAAGGATGATCCCCAAAATTACTTTAATTAAAAATTAAACTTTAGGCCTATTTATATAACTCTGTCTACATGTGATTTGTAGATGAACCCTAGCTCTTAGTGTAAAGAAAAGATTGCAGTCTTTGTGCTATCTTGATATTTGTGGATGTACTCAATAAAACTCACATGGGCAGGTTGGCTCTCCGTTCCTCCTCTGACCCTTTCCTCTTACTATGGACCCTTTTTACCCTCATTTCTGTTACCTTTTCTAGTAAACAGGTGATATCCTTGTTAGTATCAGAGGAATTCTTTACGAACAGCAAAAACAAAAGTTTCAATTAAGTTGCTTCAAGTAACCAAAGTTTTCGCATTGAGTGTGTTAATTTTCCGAATAATATTCGCTGTTAAAATTCCATGAAAATGGCCATTTATTGGCTGAATTAGATTCTTTAAATCATAAATTTGGCATTTTAAATGGGCCTGGATTCTAAGTAGAGGCAATTCTAACATCATCATTCTCCTTAACATGGATTATCGCCGTTAAAACAATTTATTATGATTTTTTGTTCAACTTTTAAGACCGTATACGCTTTACTTGAAGACTAATGCAGATAACCTTTAAAGCAGTATACTGCATTTAAACTTGTCACAATCAGGTACCATTTTTCTTTTACATTGAAAGGAAAGACTTGGAAACAATGATACGCCAAGGTATATAACGCCAGGGAAGACCAAAACTATGGCAGCATTAAATTTAATAAATTAAACAAAGTTTTATTCTTCAACTGTTGTGGGACACACTCTAGAACGAATGAAAACAGCTATAACACCCCCCCCCCACCCCCATCTTAATTAGGAGTGCTATAACAGTAACCATAGATATCTTATTTAGAACACGAGATATTTAGTCTGAGTATGATTAACTGACTTGTTCAGAAATCATGAAATTAAAAGTTTCCATACCACTCAATGCAAGCTATACATCCTAAGAAGTTTGGCTCGTTCTCACCTCTTAGAAATACCGACATGTTCAATGTACTTTCGTAGATAGGACAGATAAGTTCATTTCACATTTTTGTTTCCACACAAGAAAAAAAAGAGTAAATACCGATTGAAAACATTTCCGGACATCTGTGAGCAAGAATCTTTTTTCCCCCTTTGTATATTGTGAAATTAAATGAGAAAAATAAAAAGTAAAAAAGTACACAGATTTTTACCAAATTTGCCCATAGTAAACTAAATTGAGCCGCAGCTGTTGCATAATCAATAACCACTATATTTGCTGACAAAAACCCGAATCAGCCTTTATAAGCTTTTATTGAGTTTTATAACGCCTGACTTTAATTACTTGTTTGTTTAGCGTTGATAGACGTTAAATAAGAATCTTTTTATCAGGGTAATATCGTTTCCGAAAGACGTGTGTGAAAAGGGTCTACATAATATATGCACGATTGTCGGAAACAAATACCAGCATGAAAATAATAGTAGTGATTTAATTATATTATTTTTTCTTGTAACTGAAGCAGGTTTAATGGGTTGCATTTACATCGTTCTGATAAAATGGCAGTTTTATTGTAAAATTTGAAATTTAAATTGTAGAATTTAAATTCGACATTATTATATATCTAACCTTTCTTAACCTCATCTATATTATAACTTTTATGATTAAATTTCAAAATCAGGTGGGTGGGGGTGTGGAGGGGGGGGGGGCGGTGGGCTCCTTCCTTTTTCTCCTTCCTTTTTGGTATTTTTGGAGAACCAATATAAGCAGAACAGCCTAGAAGTATTGTGTTGTCTCAAGTCCCTAAATATTGAATATCTCAACTAAAATATGTCCGTAGGATTAAAATCATTTAAACAAAAAGGATAACATAACCGTATTCAAAGTGGTGTGAACAGGACTTCAAGGGGGTTGGGTGGGTGGGGGGGGGGGAGTACTAAATATTCCCCGACTGATTTAGGGAGGGACATGAATCTCTATGGAAGGACCAGAATCGAATTAAGGTTTTTATTAAGGAATGTAAGGCGCCTTTGGGTCACCGACTCCCATGTAGTATAGGGATGAAGGGGTGGAGGGATGAAGGGGAATTGCATTCCTCCCCAGTAATACAAATAAATGCTTAGACGTTAAATTCTAAAGCATACATAGACTATAACCTTAAGTATTAAATTAGATCTAAACACGGACCTTGTGTTAATGAATACGCTTGATTTTTTTTGAGTAAGAAGAGTACACCCCCGTAGGTGTGATCAGGCTTCTTCACCAACTTAATGTCAAAAAACCCTCCGACTGAACCATCGCCAACCCCCCCCCCCCCCCGAGTACGCCACTCATTTACATAAGTGTAACTGAGATATTCATATATATATGATTTTAGACCTAATTTTCTTGCTCTTTAGTTTTTAATTATAGTCCCACGATTCATGCGTTTTATTACATATGTTGGTCAACCGTATGTAGCACTCGATATGTCTGAACAGAGACTCAACGCGATGAAATCTACACTGCAGAATCAAAGTTCAAGTTTTCCTCCTTTAAGCCGAATCTGACTTTCCAGCAAACTTCCCCGTCCCCCACCGCCCCCTTCCGTCTTGACTCTCCTCCTTCTCATCCACCCAGGCCCACTCCACTATACCCACCCACGCCCACTTTCATATACCCACCCACGCCCACTCTCCTATACTCACCACGCACACTACCATAAACCCACCCATGTCCACTCCCCTATACCCACCATGCCCACTCCCTATACCCACCATGCCCACTCCCCTATACCCATCCACGCCCACTCCCCTATACTCACCCACGCCCACTCCCCTATACCCACCATACCCACTCCCTATACCCACCATGCCCACTCCCCTATACCCATCCACGCCCACTCCCATATACTCACCCACGCCCACTCTCCTATACCACCCATGCTCACTCCACTATACCCACCCATGCCCACTCCACTATACCCATCCATTCCCAATCCCCTATACCCACACATGCCCACACCCCTATACCACCCACCCATGATCATTCCATTTCGTCTTCCGATATAACAAGTCTTCTAAACTTCTTTATAATAAAATGAGAAGGAAATATTGATACAGAAAAAAAAGAGGATCATTATAACATTGTTTTTTTTCTTCCTTCAAACTTTTATTGCACTTCCCCATTTCCAGTAAGATTACAAAATATACATTTTATTTTGGCTTTCCTTTTCAGCGCTTTTTAGGGAAGACCATAAATTGCAGATCAATTTAATAAGTTAAAAAATAATAATAATACAAAATACTAAAAGTATTAACATTTTTCAGTTAACATGTCAACGGTCACGTTCCAACGGTTATTATTGCCTCAGACTTACGAGTGACGTCATGATAGTTGAATCAGTATGAAAAAAAGACACTGAGGATTTTAGTATAAAGGCGATAGTCGTATAAAAAATATAAAGATTTGTCGAAAAATGTAGAACACTTTTAATGCACTAAAAACCTTTCATTGTTAACGCAATGGTATCGTTGCGGACACAACGTTCCTATGAAGTTGTTATAAAGTCGTGACATTGTTGTGATAATGTTATGGTCGAGTTGTGGTATTGTAGTGGCATCGTTGTAATAATGTTGTGTTATCGTTGTTGCATCGTTGTGATATTGTTCTGGTAACGTTATGGTCTTGTTTCTGTAATGCTGTTATAATGTTGTGGTCGCGTTGTGATATTGTAATGGCATGGTTGTGATAATGTTGTGGTAGTGTTGTTGCATCGTTGTGATATTGTTGTGATAGTGTTGTGGTATTGTAGTGGCATGGTTGTGATAATGTTGTGTTATCGTTGTTGCATCTTTGTGATATTATTGTAATAACGTTGTGGTATTGTTTCTGTAATGCTGTTATAATGTTAAGGTCGCGTTGTAGTATTGTAATAACATCGTTGTGATATTGTTGCGGTAGCGTTGTGGTCTTGTTTTCTTAATGATTTGATAATGTTGTAGTCGCATTGTGGTATCGTAATAACATTGTTGTGTTAAGTTGTGGTATTGGTGTAGTACTGCTGTGACAGCGTCCCTACATTGAATTTATAGGAGCCTTGTGTGTTTGAAAACGTTAACTTTCTTTTCATGCAATATCTTCAAAACAGTAATAAATTTCGTTTTTTTGGTCGGTTTAGGTTTACAAGAGATGTTAACATTAAGACTTCGAGAAAGTAAACGTACTTTTGTCTGAAAGAACATGATTTTTTAATACAAGGAGCACGACTTAAACAATTAGCCTACCACACTCTGACAACAGAAGCTCATAAGCCTTGCCTAATTTGCATGTAGACTCTAAGCGAACATTCTCATTGTCATCAAAGCTCTTCACTTTTATCAATTACGTAACATTTGGACGTCACGTGAATGACCTCGGACAGAATAATGCCATGTACAGACATATGGGTCAACCACGTGAATATGAAGATGTTTCTTACACATTTAGTGTTAATTACATACAAAACCCAACCAACCATTGATTCAAAAATTACACATAGTTTATTTGCTTGTTAACTGATTCTAAAGATAGTTGAGCATTGTTAACCCAGCTAAATGTATCGTTATGGGCTTGTGTATGTGGTAAAAATCACCAGGTGCAACCCTGTATGCTGGTATTAAGGACAGCAACATGTATTATATTTACATGATTTTTATCATGTTTGACCGATTTTTAACTCACATCAGCTATTTCTAATTCAGAATGAGCGTTCTAGCTATATAAGACATTGAGTAGGAACGGCTGGAATGAGATTAAATCTAATATGCTTGAATCGCCAAGCGTGCGCCCAAATAAGGCGAACTTCCATCAATTATCAAACGTTGAGATACATGAAAACGTTAGCTAAATCCAGTAGCTAAATATGTTTACATTATAACTCTTTAACCATCACATACACTTGAACAGATTACATATATTAGTTTCCTACTTAAAGGGATACCTGTTGGCACAACATTTGAAGTGTTTATTATCTTTTTGAGAATTGACCATCAAAACATCTGCGGTTCATCAATAAAAGTGGCTGAACTACTTAGTATATCACATAAACCAATATAGGTCAATTCCACAGATACAAAATAAAACGCAATAGGAAAACATACTACTTTCTGGACCTAAAAATGACATGTTTACAATCGGTATTACAAGTTTGTTAAGGATAAGCTTTTGCGAAATGCCCGAGAGAGCTTGGTTGTTTCTGAGCAGTCCAAAAAGGACATGTTTTGGATGAGTTAAAATGAAGATATTCTTTTTCATTATAGAGTTTTCATTTCCAATATTTGATATGGAAATTCCTTTCATTCAGATTTATGTGACGTATAACAGCAAACTGGTATATATTCATTTGACTGCTTTGCACTTTGAAATGCGCAAATTAATTTGATAAACTACGTCAGTTTTGTATATAAATTAGCTCCCAATGTGGCCATATTTTAAGTGAGTGATATAGCTATCCATCTATATCTTGCTCCAACATGAAGACATAACTTGTTCGGATTACAAGTCAATGTAAATGCGGAGTAATTCCATCACAGTAAAAAAAAAGAAGCATCAGAGGTATGCAAACGTGAATTGTATAAAAACAATTCCAGGTAACGATGGAATTTGAGTAGGATGGAAACAAAAGGGAAGGAATTTAAATTAATGGGCGCTGCTCCAAAAACAAAGAGGTTATAGTAAAAAGAACGCTGATATATTGTTAAATAACTCATCAGCGGATTAACGTATTACGTAATATGTATTTGCGTGACGTTTATTATGTAGGCCTACCATAGGTATACAAGTAATGGAACTACTAGTAGTAGTTGTAGTAGTAGTAATAGTAGTAGTACTAGTAGTAGAAATAGTAGTATAGTACTACTACTAGTAGTAGTAGCAGTTGTAGTAGTACGGTAGTACTATAGTAGTGTCAACGCTCTGTAAACAAGAGGCCTATACCTATATCCTAACGAATAATTTCATACATCATCTGACTACAGCCTTTGTCTTGCTTCAATACCAAGTATTCCAATTGATTACAGGGATATAAGTTCTAGCCAGACTTATTAACTGTGTCCTCTATGCCGGAGAGATCATATATATTAAAGCCACACTATGGGTTCTACGATTTTTGTCATTTATGTATTGTGAGTGTTGCAAATTGCAACAAACACTTTACGGTCAATTTGTTGCAAAGATACTTCCTCAAAAATATCAGTCAAAATCATGTCTATTAGGGGGACGTCGTTGTCTTTAATAAAAACAGTCCTTAGATGACCAAATAACATTTTAAGAACCGTCAAGATATTGTATCGTCAATGACTCTCACAGTCGATTTAGGCCTATGCATAATTTTCTATAAAATTATGCAAGAGTTTCAAACGAGTTCAGGGTAAATAGCAAGACAGGGACAGATTACATCATCAACCTTAAATTAAAGGACTTTTTTTTGCATTTTCAGCTTCTAATATCATAATAGTGCTTCTTTTCTCATGAAATTGGAAGGCATACGTAAGAAAATTAACTCCGGACAAACTTTTGGTACTCGAAGCAAGTATGACAACGAGAGCTAAAGACAGATGTGAAACAGATCGTGCCCTAGTGAACAAGGGTTATTTGCAACAGGATTCTGAACATGTTGCCATGGAGATATCGAGTCCTAGAAAAGACGAAGATGTTTCTCTTGTTGGTGAGGGTAAGTCAACCAAATTCTAAGACTATTTTCCTTCCTCGTCTGTCATTCGTTGGACAATTTTAGTCGGTGTCTTTTATCTTTCTAGCTCTAATATCTGACCGTTGCATTTTGCACTTTTGCGCTTTGACCTTTGACCCCACTCTAATCAATGACGTCAATTTCTGTATCGCCATGTTCCGAGAGAGCTTCCTCGTGAGTTCCACTGCTAGATGTCGAATTCATATGATCCGTTTCCTCATTATTATTCATGAGGGGGCTGGAACAAGAACTACTGCTCGGTGACTCCGCCCCTTCCTTTTCATTCTCCTCGAGTCCAACAATATGAGCAATACAACTTGGCGGATGAGCTCCGGGAGTTTCACCTACGTCACTGAGATCTGGGTTCGGATTTGACTTGTTAGGAAGAGTACTTTCGCGTGTTCCGCCGGAAGAAAGAAGTTCCCGCTCTTTCGAGTTTCTCCATTTCATTCTCCGATTTTGAAACCATATTTTCACCTGTTCAAAAAACAAGAGAAAAATATAAAATAAAGAAAAATTGTGACGCAATATCAAACAAATGTTTACATATGCTGCATTTTCTCAGCTTTTGACAATTTTGTCGTTTGCCCCTTTTTGTTCGCGGTTTGTTCTTTTCAATAGCTTTTCTATTCCACTGAACTCGGTACGCCATCATCCTAATCACGTGATCAAAGTTCCGAAGAACGGAAACTCACTGAGAATGTTTAACTCTATCAGTTCGGGGACATAACGTTATTTGTTTTTGTGCCCAGACGCTTCTTTTTCGGTCATTTTTCTTTAACAAAAATTGTAGGTATTTTTTTTGAACAATGGAACTTAACACAGATATTTAACATACTTGGTTAATCGCGGACGCTGTCAACAAACCTACATTAAAATTGAATTACCAGAGGGGGTATCTCGAGAGGGGAAGGGAGGGAGAGGGGGTGGGTTTTATTATCCAGAGGGGAAGGGGGGGATAGGTTATAGTATCGTATGGAAGCTTTAACACACGATATGTTCTATACTAGTTAACGGAAATTGCCAGTGTGCCGCCCTTCGTATAGGAAAGGCGCTCTAAGATGGAAAATAGCTCCACCACTTGAAACTAAAGGAATATGCTCCAATATCTAGTCCCCTCTTTTCCCCACTTATTACGACATTTAATCAAAAATTTGTTGTGAAAAAACAGTGTTCTGAACAACAGATCTTAAAATTTAAAATCTGTGAACACATTTACCCTTATCATGCTCAATTACCACGCGAGGTACATTGATAATATTTGGCAAACACAAAGAGATATACCACATACGAAGAAAACATGAAAACATGAAATATATAAACTTGCCAGATACCTAATTTAAGTGGAATGATAACCTTTGACACCCCCCCCCCCCACCACCACCCGCCCAAAAATAAATAGATAAAAGAGAATGCCGTTCCTGTTAGAATATGATAGAAATTATCAGAATTAATTCTTAATATCAGTTACTTTATAAGAGATAAGATCTGTTTCATAATGATCTGTTTCGAATTTTATGGCTCTTAACTTTTATGATAACCTTATCTGATAATCGAACGACGTGAGGTGTTGGCAGTCTACTGTTATCGAGAGATATCTTCATAGTCGGGTTGTTCCCGGTATACTAGTGCAGCTATATATAATTGGGTCATTTACCAATATATATATTTCGAGCCTATATATTTCTCACTTATCTCCGCCGTAATTCGTTAAGTGGCATCTCATCATACTATATATTTTTATGAGCTTTTCGCCTCGGGCTATGACATCACAATTGACCCACGTATAATTTGCACATGTACACACACACAGGTTTGAAATCGTAGTTTGGTTTTTCTGTTTAGAAGAATTCATATAACAAAAGGAATCCATTGTTCATGATTTCCTCGATAGTTCGGTACGCAGTGCTTAAAAATTGATATATATATATATATATATATATATATATATACGCACCTCATTATCACATGAGTTAGACAACTATATTTAAAGGTAGACAGTATAGGCCATAAATTATAGCATGCTATAATTGCTAGAAGTTTTCAAAAAGTACTTTCCTGGATGTATTTAACTCTCCAAATCGTTCTCAGACATTTTTTAAGGAACACACAAGACACCTGAAAGTCCCAGTGAGGAGAATTTCCTCCAAGGTTGTAATAAAAACAGCTTAAGAATTTTGACGAAAGGTGACCATATTTGAATATCTAGCATATTTGGGGTCAACACAACATACCTTTAAAGGGAAGATACTGTACAAAGCAAAATGCTTTAATTAACAACAGAATTGTTTTTCTTCGCATATGTCCTTCACAAAACAAGACTAATTTCCTCTCTCTACATATATAGCCTATATATAGATATTTGCGAGCGAAGTATAGCATATATATTCATTACTCAAACAATGGTTTATTTGAATATTCATTTCTAATTAAGAAATCATTCTCTTAAAATTTGGCCTTACATCCTCGTCATTTGCATACGAACAATAGTCTTTTGTTGTGGTTATGAGCCAATTTTAGCGATATAACACTCCAATACAAATGCATATAACATTATTGCTTTTTGAATGGAATTATAGCGGCTAAGGTATAACATATGAAATTATTTGAGGGTGAGAGCACGGCGGAGTATGTGGTTGGCGAACGTAGCAATATTATCAATGGTATCTCCAAATTGCTAGATAAGGCTAAAATGGTCACAATCCTTTAAAGTTTCCAGTTGCACTCTGAATTTTGATACAAATTCTCTCTCACCTCCAGACATACGCTTAATTGAAGACCTCTTTCATCACCCCCCCCCCCCGTTTCACCCTGTAGTTTTTTTTTGTTTTATCGGGTTAAATGTAATACACAGTTAGACCATTTACTTTAAGTTTCTCTGTCAACAAAGTCAACAAGGCATGAAATAAACAGCTCTAAGGAAGATTAGGAAGGCAGATCCATTTTTACTGCTAAATGATTCAAAGATAATGAAAGACACATTTTGTGATCCATTTGATCTAATTTATGATTGATCAAAGTCACGAAGGAAGGTCAGGATTTCTTTAATTTCATAAAATTTAAAATATTTACAGTTTAACAATTTATAAATTTTATAGCAGGTTTTAAGTTGATTTAGAGAAAAATATATATTAATCAAGGGGAGGGGGATAAATTTAACAATATACCAATGACGTATTGTAATTCATACTGTGATGTATTACCAGTGAAATAATGTAATGAATGTTGAATACTAGCTGCAAAACGGGTCAACTTCAAATGTTGTTATCTCGAAAACAAAATTTCCCCAAGGGGTCTTAGAATATGATTCTTTTTCATATTTCATCTGGACTATCCTTCTAAATCAGAGAGAACTTCGTTCCAAAGAATCAACTTACCTGAGAGTCTTTCAAGCCTAGCTTTGCCGCGAGTTTCTTCCGATCCGGTTTGGTTATGTATTTCTGTTGCTGAAATTTCTTCTCCAACCCCTTTCTCTGAGCGTCTGAGAATACAGCTCTCCTTAGCATACCTCGTCTTGGTTTGCCTCGTGTCGTCCCTGGCCAGGGAAATGTCCCTGGGACGGGGATGACGCTGGACGGAGCGACTAGAAATTAAATATAGAAATAAAGAAATGCGTAATGTATAA
>JAIPMN010023442.1:1414-22912 GCA_020650975.1 Apostichopus californicus
GGTGGGAATAGTTACTGAAAGGTCGCATAGGCGTAGAAATTATATACAAGACATAAGTCATGCAGTACAAATATCATAATATTGTAGACGGATACCTTGAAATTGAGAAGTCCGAATTAAATATCATTTACATGTCATAATTTTTGGTATAGACAATGATCTTTAGTGAGAATAATTATTTCGTCAGTGATTAAATAAGTTACTATTATTTTTTATGATTTATAAATGATCAATAAACGTTAAAATTTGCACGCACAAACTACCATATCAGACTCAAAGAATATGCGTTGAATGTATGAATTTTGGGGTACAGTTTTACCCCATATTAAGCCGCAAGAGTATTTTCGAGACAGTGACCCTTGAAAGTCGCTGTGATTCATTAAAATGTTGACTTTCTTTGCTTATTGAAAAACAATAAGCATTTTTAACGAAATGTCTAAAAAAATGGTAGTATTTGTCGATCCTTCAGCAACTGAAATGAACAAAATGTAATGTATTTCTTTTGTGTTTTTTTTTTGTGTTTAATATTTATTGCTTTCTCAGCTGTTCTTTTTTTAAAAATAATTTGGAGAAAACTTGAAAAAAGTTTCTACACATGGTTTCGGTTTTTTTGTGTGTACATAATACTTATTTTGTTATTTGTTGAAATAGCATAAAAAAGCCTTGTAGATATGTAGCTTTTGTCAGTTAAGTTTTATTATAGACATTATTATGCAATAATCAGTACAAAATGTAGGATATTATTATTATAAATAGAAATAAAAACACGTAGAAATGCTTTTGGTCAATATCGAAATTGTTCATTTCTGTATAGTATTTAACTATATAAGTGCGGCCATAAAGTGTGCTTTGAATCTTTCTAATCAGAAATATTTTGAACTTCGTCATTGAAATTAAAGACTTAATTTTTGGAGACACATTGACCGAGTTGAGGAATCTACTTCCATAGGCATGTATAACTTAGTTCAGTGTGTGTACTACGGTACGTGCCAATATGCATAGCTAATGCCGAGGGTTGGACAAAACGATCAGTCGGTGTAGCGGGTTTATACGTGAAGCCGAACAACTGCATATTTAGTCCCAAAAATATTCTGTTCCCTTGAAAACTGGAGACTGAAAATTTGGCGAGAATTCTTTTCATCGAAATAAGACTGTTAAAGAAATGTGGTGAGACACAATCTTCGGCAATTGAAATGTGGTGAGACACAATCTTCGGCAATTGCACTTGTTGATAATTTTGTGTCTTTCAAGTAGGCTCTACAAATTCATTAAATTATTATTGCATTAAAGGCATTGAAGACTCGCCCCAAACCGCGTGCCGCGCTCTGAAAAACTTTCCGTTGCTTGCAAGTGAAGTTTTCTGCTTGTCGCTACAAATTGCAGACAGTTATGAAACGTGATACCTTGTTATCTTTAGCTGGACCTGAGATGTCCATCGCTGTATCGTTTGTACACTGTGCTGTGGGTATTGACCGCAGCTGTATGTACTGACTGTACACTAGTGTCTAATTACCGAAGGTAGCAAGCTGTGTGGGTAGTTTTTGGGATCGATGGTGGTGTCTAACACTTCTGTTACACCTCATTCGAAACTAAGTCAGCTTACCGGCATTAGATGTTTTTTTTGCGCAAGTCTTCACACCCTTTAACAATTGTTTTAACATTCGTATTGAGCACTGCCAAAGTCAACCCTCTTCCCTCATCTTCAGTACGCGACATAATGAAGGTTGTTGTATTGTTGTTGTACTTATATTTTATAACAAAATACAAAACAAGCAGCTTCGAATAACACATCCAGAAAGAGCAAACTCGAAAGACACCGTAATAACGAAAAACAAAAATGATGGATATGTTATATTCTGGGAAGCTGGCATCTTTGAATTATTGTATTCAGAAGCATTTATACATTGGGTTGGTTGAACGTAAAAGCAGAAAAGGGGTTTAACAATTAATAGATGATTTGGTACTAATCTTCCTTATTTGTAATAAAATAAATGTGAAATATACTTCGAAAACGAAGAAATATCAACGTTTCAATGTTGTATTTTTTTGATTGGTGTGTGATTTGGGGAGTAAGACCTATAATGAATACATTTTTGATCTCTTTTCATTTGAGTTAAACCTTTTTCTTTTTTAATTCTGTTATTAATGAAACCAGTGTGAGGTGATATGGAACACAATTATGAAACGTTCAACACAAGACTGACTTAGTTTGTTGTATTAACGGTTTAAACCGGGGACTGGGATGTGGTGGGGGGGGGGGTGGGAGGTTCCTGATAATCCTTTTTAACATATTAAGTGCCCCTTCTTGGTAAAGAATACCATTTTTCCTTTTTATGATTACAAATTACCCTTATTGGTGGAGAAATTGTAACTAAAAAGTTTCTTTGTTAATGAAAAACATTCACCTACTGGGTTCATGATCAAATGTACAGAGAAAATAAATTTGTCAAGTTTTGTAGTAACTCCGATATGACTCCTGAAATCAAAGTGATATGTCTTACATACATTTGAAGTTTGCCAATATTGCATAATAAATGAGACAATCATGTTATGATTCAGCTGTTCTCTCCAACACATTGAATAAACAAGTTAAATGGTCTTTCTTGTAAGAAAAATAACAACAAAAAAACAAGGTAAGTAGATGTAAGTTAGAAATATATTTCTCTATTATCATGATACACCCACAACAGAAGTGGTCTTTGAGCCAGATGTCAATATGCTGTAGCAGTCTTGAGCTAAAGTCATTTCTTATTGGTAGTACATTTTATAGCAAGTGAATCAACTTCGGGAACCCACTGAGGTTACATATTTACTGTTAATCAAATGCAACCGAATTGGCTGTATAGTTTGTGAATAACTTAAATGAGGCCACTGGTTGTACAGTTTCTAACTGAAATACAAGCCAACTGGAACACGTCAACTGCAGGACCCATTAACTGTCCATTTTGTCGATGCTGATCAAGTACAGGAACTCATCAATTGTACATTTTGTTGCTACCAAGAAGAGATACCTATTAACTGTTCACTTTGTTGATGTTGATGGAGGACAGGAACCATTTATTGATCTATTTTATTGACGTTGATCAATTGCAGGAACCCATTGACTGTAAATTTTGTCACTGTGGATCAAGTACAAGAACTCATCAACTGTCAATTTTGTCGCTACCAAGTAGAGGTACCCATTGACTGTTCCATTTGTTGATGTTGATCAAGGACAGGAACCATTTCATGATCCATTTTATTGATGTTGATCAATTGCAGAAATCCATTGACTGTCAATATTGTCACTGTGGATCAAATACAAGAACTAATCAAGTGTCCATTTTGTTGCTACCAAGTAGAGGTACCCATTGACTGTTTGTTTTGTTGATGTTGACCAAGTAGAGGAACTCATCAACTATCTATTTTGTCGCTACCAAGTAGAGGTACCCATTGACTGTTCGATTTGTTGATGTTGACCAAGTAGAGGAACCATTTAATGATCCATTTTATTGATGTTGATCAATTGCAGGAACCTATTGACTGTAAATATTGTCACTGTTGATCAAGTATAAGAACTCATCAACTGTCCATTTTGTCGCTACCAAGTAGAGGTACTCATTGACTGTTCGTTTTGTTGATGTTGACCAAGTAAAGGAACTCATCAACTGTCCATTTTGTTGACGTTGATCAATTGCAGGAACCCATTGACTGAACATTTTGTTGAAGTTGATCAATTAGGAACCTGTTTAACTGTCCATTTTTGTCAC
Source organism: Apostichopus californicus (assembly GCA_020650975.1). Lineage (NCBI taxonomy): Eukaryota > Metazoa > Echinodermata > Holothuroidea > Aspidochirotida > Stichopodidae > Apostichopus > Apostichopus californicus. Next base: position 5,164 of record JAIPMN010023442.1, read on the forward strand.
TGCTAATCAACTACAGGAACTCATAGTCTAAGAAGTACAGCTACTATCTGTAACCTACAGTTTCATCCAAGAACTTAGCAAACTTCTCTGGTTGTCCTTTAGGGAATGGCTTCAGTTTAGAGACATCAAGATTATCTAAGACATCAGCTAAATTGCTGGAAAAAAAAAAGAGAAATTGTTTAAAGAATGACTGCAGCCACAAAGTAGTTCAGATATCACATATATGAAAAGCCAGTGTGATCAGTCTGTGTTGGACTAATATTAGCAATTAGGAAAACTGGAAATAAGAGAGATGGCAAAAGATATGACATTTCACCATTAATTACTTTATCAGCACCAAACATGATTGGAAAAGTTTAGAGAATAAATCTATGACCCGAGTTCAAATTGTAGGGAGACACTCCACATCTCTGAAATGAGTTTGGGTGACTCATGCATCTAAGCTAACAGTTAATGGTGCCTCAAGGGTGGATATCAACAGAGGAAACATCAAGTTTGTTTAAGGTCCTGATAGCAGACTTTTGCTTCGAGTTGGTTTAATTTTTGATACAATATGAAAACCAAAATGCCACAACAATGCTGTACAAGAGGAGCTGGATTTCTCTCTTTTCATCGCCAACAATGAAGACTATGTCCCAAAAGATGATTTGATTTTTGCTTATGACTATTAACCATAGTGTGAAAAAGTGTCTGTGTAATGCCAACTTCAGAACTGGCTGAAATTTAATTTTCTTGCAGCTGTAAGTTTAGACCAAGAAGCTAAACATTTGAACACTTTTCTTACATTGAAATCACTGTAATATATTAATAACTATGAAACAGTACCTCGGTGTGGAGTAAAGTAAATGTCCATCTTTGTAGAGTTGAAAAGCTAATTCAATCTGGTGGTTTCCCATCAGTAGTTCATTGATGACAACAATCATTGGTTTCTTTGCCTCCATGGTCTCCAGAACACTTCCAGCACCTTGTGAAGGCAGATGAAATTTTCAAAAGAGAGGAATGAGGAATGAACAATGCTCAAATGAAATTTACTATAAGTGAAATACAGCATCAGCAAGACTCAAATTGATCTTCTTTATTCAATACAATCTGCATAACAAAAGTTCAAGAAAATGGATGATAAAGTACCATTAATTTGCAATTTAGTGAGATTCAGGGTAACATTATTTTGAACTGAATTGTTATATTTTCATATTTACACACTGATAAAAACTGCTTTATGAATTGCCAAATTTGTAAAATGAGGTCAGTTTACTACGCCATGACATATTTATATGTCTTGAAGTTTTCTTGTAGTTTGCTACAAATTGACTGTGCATGGTTTAACTTTATACTATTTCGGTATGACTGGTGTTAGACAATTGAGACACTTCAACATTGTCCCTCCACTTGATGAAACTTATCTTCACTTGTTACAAGTTAGTGATATGCAAAATTATTGTTGTTGTTCTACAAACAATCAAAACTAACTCCATCCACAAAGGAGATTGGTGAAAGGTACTTGCTGAATATGTGGATAGCTCTATAACAGAATTGCCATTGTTGTTTACAGACTTATCTGGAGTAGAGAAGTGTAACATATCAAGGCCTTCTTACCTGCATGACTGATAACTAAATCAGCTGAATTAATGTCTTGAGATATGGAATCCTTGTATCGAAAGTACGACAGTTCAAAATTTGATCTTTTAATTGGATTTGGTTCAAATTTGCCCCTTCCAATCTGAACTGTCACTGTTGTATATCCAAGTTCTTGCAATTTCTGGAGGAGAGCAAGAAAAGGGTAAATTTGCACAAATCTTGCAAGAACTTTTAACTGTTAGTAAGCCTACTAGAATTAAACTAAACTATGTATTGTTATAAATACTGTTCAAAGAACAAAAAAACTTGAACAAAACACTTATTGTAAACTTAGCAAAGTTAGAGAGTCCACTTCTAGTTAACAAATAACAAGTGCTGTTTATGTAGGCAAGTTGCTTCGGTGTTATATCCAGGGATAATAAGACAAATGCAGAGATTTCCATATAATACTCTACAATTTTCACATTATTATGAATCCCACATGAAAATCATGGTTTAATTCTGACTGGTTTGAAACTGAAAGTTGGGCCAAAATAACGTATCGACTTCTTACACCATTCAAGAGGAACAATCCTTTAGTATGTATGCAAAGGTTCCAATACAAAATCTGTCTCTCACAACAAGGAAATGAGCAGATTAAAATGGGATTAAAACACATACAAGAATCAAACCACCTAACTGCATGTTTCTTCTGTGACACAGTACACATGTTCACAGCAATTATTTATGAAGATTTCTATGTTGTGACAAAATAAAAACGGGTCAATTAAGCCTTTTTGCCCAGCAATTGGGGAGTAAAGATAAATGTTTAATAATTAACAAGTTGTTGACAAACATTATTGGCTACATTCTAAGAGCATTGCTTGAAACACTGCTTCCAAACACACACCATTTCTACAAGCATAATGCTTGCTTTTCAGACAACCAGGCACTACTGTAAATTACTGTAGGCCATAGGAATATAGGAATGGAAGATTTAGATTTACATCCAAACATTTATCAAACAGCACGTGTGTGCTTTTTGCCCCGCTATATATTTATTATTTCATTCTAGTCAGCTTATACCAGGACTCCATTGCGATAAACCTTTTTATATGTATTTACTGCTGAAAAAGTTGTAGCCTAGGAGATTGGAAATATCACTCAGACAAAGCCCTATCAGTATTATCAGTTACTGAGGCAGATCAATTACATTTCGCAACTACTGCAAGTGGTACAGGCCTATGTGTAAAATGTGTTATAGGCCTATACCCTTTTAACGCTGTATGATGAATTGGAAATTCAATTTGTGGAAGTTTTTGTCAGGCGCCTTTGGATCATGTGGGCGATGGACACAAATCTTTTATTCTCATGGCCATGTATTTTCTATCGGCCTAGGCTATAGGCAGACATTCCAAGTCACACGCATTTGGCGTGTGACACACGCATTTCCAGCCCTTCACACGCTCACACGCTATGTGCACTTTATCACACGCAATCCACAAACAATCTCCGAAAAACCGCGTGTGCAACCATGGAGCGAAATCCATATAAACCTAGGTCTAAAATCAGGTTAGCGGCATAATTAAAATATTTTTGGTCTCGTCTAGCATCCACTGTTTAACCGATAAGTGCCCCTACGCATACGCTAGCTAGAGATTGAGAAGTGCGCTCCAATTTCCAATATAAATGTTCAATTATGTTAGTCAGTGATTACTTTCATCGATTCAAGAAAAGTCTTTGTTGAGAGTTGTCATGCTTGTTGAGTTCAATAATATTTGATGATGAAATTCTCAATATAAAATTACTCAGAGAAACTGAAAAAGAATGCACCATTTTGCATCTAGGCAGTCAAAAATACGAAAATTTTTCCAATGGGGGGACACCCCCTCCCCTTAGACCCCTCCCCCACTACCGCTGATCACACTCATAAATTTTCCTCAATGTTGGAAAGTCTGTATAGGCCAACACAAGTTTATTTCCTAAAGCCTGGGACATAGGCACAATATCCTTGCTTCTCTTCCACATATAACCTGGTAAATAAGCAGGAGCTCTACTTACACTTTAGCAGAGACCGTGTTACGAAACATTACTATATAGGACTAACTTAGGGTCAGGCCTAGGCCTATACTAGTTACTAAAATACGACTGTTTAGCCAGCAGAACTTTGTCAGGTACTGTAATTACATTTAAATACCTGTTCCGCGAACAACTTACAGCACACAGAGATTCAGAGGAAACCACCTCCACCAAAGTATCAAAACTTGTCGTGCCAACAGTTACAAATACTGTTTTCCCCATATTTAATTCGACCTCTGAGGATGATGCTTTTCAAAAACAGCAAATTAAGAACAGTACTCAACGTACAGTACGTTGTTTACGTGATACTGCTCATGATTTCGCAATCACGTTGTTCTACGCATGACAAATGTCTATGATCCGATTTTGTAACACTAACAGAGTGGTGTATACTGCACAAGGCATGACCGGTGTCGGAAACAAACACTAACTATTGGAAAGTGGCCTCCTGTATATGAAGAAAACCATGATATTGATACTACCTGTGCAAAATAATTGAACAGGTGCAACTATCAACAAGACGTGTCCTAACTTTAGGATACATTTCAGGCTAGCAAGGCCGTTAGGTCAATGCCTATTATTTATAAAATAGTACAGGCTACAGCATACTAACGAGTAACGTTTGAGTCCGTCCGATCCTAGGCCTACGCTAGGCCTAACAAGTTAGGCATACATGATCAGAAATGAAATTCCTATTCGAGCCGTGCGTGGCACGGCTCCTGCAGGTTAATTGGAACTTTCTAGGAAATAAAGACAATAGAAATTTGTAGTAACGAATGAAGAGGAAGACAAGCAGCACATAAAATTTAGAAGCTTTAAATTGGTGAAGGAAACTACTTAGGAAAAAATAAGGGAGGTTGCCCCAGACCTGGCAAACCCACCCTGCCGGGATGTACCCTTACGCTAAGAAAAAGGAAAAAATGTATACAAGTTAGGCATGGATGATACTGTATAGACTATAGCCCCAGTCCTAATCCAGGCTGTACGTAGTCTAAGTTATAACACTTAGAGTAATTAGTACCATTACTAGTGTTAGGGACCTATAGCCCTATATCATCACCCACAATCGTTCGATCAATGGTGAATTGTTAGACAGTTGGAAGTAATGATATGGCTAAGCAATAACTATAAACAAGCAAGTAATATAATAACCCAGTGGAAACCGAGGCCTTGGCTAAGGACCAGGGTCTTCTTTCTTTGAAAAGTGGCCCTTTTTAACTCACTCTCAATCGAACAAAAGTCACTTGAGTGTAACCAAGTTAGGCCTATGCCTGGGTTTATTATTTTGAATTTTCTTATCGATTATTTGTACGGCTTCTGTCTCCCTTGTGATGTGAAAATCTGAGGTATAGCAACAAAGTAGCATGAACATGTATGAACAACAGTACAATTTATCTTTTGTAGCAAAATTGCATCAAGTTAGTTGGCCAACAGTAGCCTTGTAATATCTATTGGGGAAAAAAGGATGCTGTGTTAACACTACCCATGTGAACAGTACCGCTTGCTGCCTAAAAAGTATCAACAATAGTACTGCTTTAAGTTTGTCAGACTCGGGTAGTTGAAAAACACTGAACGTCTTTTGCTGTCTAAGAAGAAAATGAAGCTAAGGCTGGTTGGTGGTGGTGGTTGGACTGAAGCAACAGCTACAGAAGTACCTACTTGATGACTCTTGATGATGACACTTCTATTTAAACTTATCAGCTAGTAGCCTAGTCAGGTTAATTTGTCAAATCGTGTCCGTGCTAGACGAGGCAAGGATAAGCGAAATGTTAGTTGGTAGTCTAGTTGTAAGCACAGCTCATTCAATATGCTGTCGTCCAACTCCTTATCCCCGACAACTGGTACATACTCTGAAGGCTGTGAATGCTTTCTATCACCCAACGATTCTAAAATGAGGAGCCGATTCATGTCCTTTCTGTGACACCAAAAGATGTTGGTTTAAATTTCCCTTTTGATAAGGTTATTGTACGTACGGTTTTCACTTGAAGGGTTTGAATACCAGATTTATGACCTCCAAGGTTATCTCTGGACTAAGCAAAAAGACACTACATGCAAACTTGGTTTGTTGCTAATTCTGCAAGTGGTGAACTGTACTTCAGCTTGAGTAAACTAACATCTCTGATCACTGGAGCAACTGTATACTAAGTATGGAGTCTGACACATGGATGTCAAATCGTGTCATGTGGATAAACACCTGTTAAATGCCTCAGGGTTCTAATTTATGAACTGTACTACTGATATGAAATGAAAACCTGAAAGTTCTTGGGAAAGAGGTGGCAGGAGGGAGGGGGGGGGGGAGGGAATTGGTTAAGTTTGGGAGTAAAGTGTATTGACCTCTTCTGATTGGCAGATTGATAGGATTGCTCAGTGTAAGAGTCATTTGACCGAAGATCCATGCCTTTCTGATTATCTAAGGCAACTCTGAGACCTTATGAGAAAAAAATTAACAGAATCTTTGCACGTACCTTGTTAGCAGCAATAACAATCATACAATATTTTGTTTCTAAATCATAAAGTAGTTATTTTTTTTTAAATCTCTATATACTATATCACTTGAGTGATAAAAAATGAACTGGAAATTATATTGCGTTGCTTTTATTTCTATTTATTTTATTTTTATTAGATGTACTGAACTCTGATGTCATTTCTGCAGATATTTTCCAATGAATGACCAAGAGAAGGAAAACAGCTCCAGGGTCATGCATGCGGACATAAATGTGCAGAATGAAGTGCCTGTCGATAGTGCAAAGGCCAAGATTTGGCACCAGATGATAGCATCAGGAACAGGGGCTATCCTGACATCAATATTCAGTAAGTATTCGTTTGGCTTTTTATTACTACAGTGAATAATTTATCCAGTACTTTAATTTCAATGATTGTATAGATTTTAAAGGTACTGGAGAAGACCACAATAATTGTGGGTCACTAAAAATCTCTACTCAAAGGGGATGAAGATTTCTTACTCTCCAAAGTAGGCATAAAGTGATGTAACATTTACATCAGCTAGTCCCAATTTTCATTAGGTTTACTCGATCACCCCTTTGAGAAAAATATTAAAAGTGGTTTTCTAATGTCAAGTGCTGCATCAGTTTTCAGTGGTCCCTGTTTTGGCCCATTTTCCTGGAAGATTTAATCCCATGTCATGGGAGTTAAAGTATGCCTACTTATAAAGCTAAGTTTCATAAAGTCATTTCCAGACTATGCCCAAAGAGTCAGGAGGTAAAACAAAAACAAATGTGGGGATCGTGTAAAGAATATTCACACACTTATGTAGTTATATATTCTGCTTTGTGTTGTTGAGTGTTTATGCTGTATTTATGTTCCATTCATTACGTTACAGTGACACCACTCGACGTTGTCAAAATCCGTTTACAGGTCCAAGCTAAGCCACTGGCCAGAGGTAAGGTTTTCTTTTCCCATAGTTGAATACATTAAAAAAAAATAAATATGTGTCAGTTTTCAAGTGCTCTAATAACTTGTCCAAATAGAACTTTTTGTCTAGTTTGAAATTTTCCATCTACCTTTATTGTTGATTTTCATCTATGGTAAGTAGTGAAAAGTTTGATGAAAATTTATTATTGGTGCCTATATGATTTAGCTGCAATACTGTTCAAATTGACATACCTTTCCAAGAGAGGCATGTTAAGGACCCATAAACAATTAAACATACATATATACCACAACTGCATGAAAATCACTTTGTTAGAAATTCTTCTTAACAACATTCTGAGAGATAACTCTTGCATTATGTCTTCTGCATGCCTCTGTTAAACATGCCCCCACTGTAACATGCCCCTCCCCCCAGTGAAGCCAGGTTCCTCTTTTCCTCTGGCTGGTTCTAGTGAAGTTTTTTGGTTGTCTACTTGAATTTTTTAAAATTTTTGGCCATCCTGCAGAAGTTGTGGAGCACAGCACAGCTCTATCAGGCTGTCCCCCTCCACCTCCCCTCCCCCTCCCCACCTTCCTGTGTCAGTAACGACCATACCAAGCAAATTTGCACATCTCTAGTATACTGTATCATTTGATTTGCACTACTGTAGGTGATTGTTTTATATATTGTAATGGACTGATGGACCATGTATGCACTTGTCTCAATGGAAATGGAAAACCCTGGTACAAGTCTCCGGGACATTTCAACGGAACAATGGTTAGTATACAAAGTAAAGTTTAGGAGTTATTGACCCCAAATATACTAGAAACTTTTATAAAGAATGGTCATGCATGCTCAAAATTTAACAAATATGTTTACTGCCACTTTCAAAGCATCTGAACATTCTATTGTGACTATTCTCCACTGTCTTAGAATAATTTTTAAATGAATGTTCTGTTGATAATTATAGGCAATTTAGGCCAAGTCTTGAACATATAATGATGATCTTAAGGGAATGTTGTATTTATTTACACATTTTCGTTTGTACAGTGCTACTTGGTGCTGGGTGTTTACATCTTTTCATGTGCCTTCTATTTTCACCCTTTTATTTTAAATCAGCTTTTCTCTTTAGTTTATAAATCAATACCTGACTTGTAGTCTTATTGTTAGTAAAGCAGTCAAGTATGACATAGGATTAGTAATTTATATGTAACATGCCATATAAACTAAGAAATGCAGTCGGTGCAGGCTGCATTTGAATATACCAGTAGCACGTTAAGTTTTTGGCAAGTGACATACTCTTTAAAGCTGTAAATGGTGATGAGACATTGGTACAGTTACCAAGCATAGAACACAGACTACTAGAGGATGTGCTGGAGAAAGTCCTAACCACTCTTTCATTGTATCAAATTGTATCTTCACTTGCAACATTTTATCACATCAAAGAGTCAGTTTGGCCTGCATTTGTTAACTTTGTTCATCTGTAATACATATCTTTTGTATCTCTTTTGTATGTACAGGATGCTATGGTTAAGATAACTAAAAATGAAGGCATTACAAGGCTATGGAGTGGTCTCCCACCTACACTGTGAGTACTCAATTCCATGAAATAGATTCCTCATTAAAGTGAAGTTTACAAACTTGTAGATTTGTTTCATACCTATAGTGGAGATGGTGGGAGGTGGGCAGTGGGGAGGGGGGATGGCAGGGGTAAGCAACATAAATGAGACTTTACTTATAAATCCTTCTTCAAGTTTCCATTAAACTGTCATGCATGCTTTATATTCCATTTTAGACTGATGGCTGTCCCTGCAACCGTCCTTTACTACACCACGTATGATCAACTTAGAATACGCTTCCTTCAAAAGTTTTCACAAGAAAATAGAATATATGCTCCAGTATTTGCCGGTGGCATTTCCAGAGGTAAGAGATTCCTTGCTTTCCAGGGAATCAGAATTCAGGTTCTTGCGGGGTAAAAGGTAAAAGAAGAATTAGTGAAGGCTAAAATGGACCAAGCTAGTGTATTATGCTATCATTTCTTGTTGTATTAATGTATTGTGTTTATACTTTTATCTCCAGTTTTTGCTGTTTCAATCATCAATCCATTGGAGTTAATCCGTACAAACATGCAGTCAAAGCCGCTGTCTTATGCCGAGCTGGTCAGTTGCATTAGGACTGCGGTAGAAGTTGATGGCTTCGTATCCCTATGGAGGGGCCTCGGTCCAACTTTACTCAGAGATGTGCCTTTCTCTGGTTAGTTGCACTATGGTAGCAAAATGTAGTCACCACTAATCAAAAATTGGAATATTTTATTCATTTGCATCAGCATTTCTGTATTAAGTTTCTGTATATATTATGAAAATAACAAAGTTTAAGAGAAATCTGCTATGTATTTTGAGGCCATATGAGGCCATATTTACTGTTGTGAAATAACATCAGCTGATCGAACCATCAAGAAACTCCACTGATCTGTTAAACTGTTCAAATAGAGGTAATTAGTTAAATTTAGATTAAAACGATTTGCTTAGTTATCACTCGAAGTTTGCACAAACCTCTTCATGTCTGAAGTCAAATTTGAAATTGATTATAAAGACAGAGAACATAATCTGGTGTAAATTCTACGCCAACACTACCCACCTCCCACACCCTCTCTCCACCCCCTTTACCTTGGACTTTATCTTTAGATTACATATCCTCTAGTCATGGTAGATTGATTTTCAAGAGAAATCCAGACTAAATTTGGACAAGGCATTCATTTCCAGATTTAGAAGTGTTGTATATAATCATGGCATATTATTTTTGATTGAGTTTGACACAAACCAAACATAGCTATTGGTCTATGTGATACGGATACCTGTCATGAACAACCTCCCCCTCCCCCTGTCCTACCTCCCTCCCCATCTCCACAGCCACGGAGACACAAACTCAACCATCATTTATGTGATACAGATACATGTCATGAACAACTCCCCCCTCCCTGCCCTCCCTCCCTCCCCACCTCCACAGCCAAGGAGACACAAACCCACCCATCATTAATTTGATACAGATACCTGTCATGAACAACTACTTAATAACTACTAAATATGACATCATTGACCCACATGTGCTTCAATTGTTTATGGTTTTCTTCATTTTAGCAATGTTAATTTTCTATAGTAATTGAGATGGGTTTCGCAAATGCTGACTCTAAAATATTGACGCTGGTTAAGTGATCTAATGATACAGTAGCATCGGTTTCAGGGTCAACACTTTAACACTCCATCTTGAAACTACGGCAAGAGAAACAGAGAGAAAGTGAGCAGTTTAGATCCTATTGGTAGTATGACATCACAGAATTACAAAAATGACAGCTTCCAGACATGACTTGTAAACAAGGATATCTCAGCCCCAAACGGAGATTTTTCTTAGCTGTGAGTTGTTCTTCGAAAAGCTCTGTCATAAAAGCTGAAGATGATGGTTTGATATGTGTCCCCCGTTAAAATCACATATAAATAAAATCAATTAAATTCACAGGCCTTGAAGAGGTAAAAAGGAGGCAATTTAATTGATGTCTTCTATTTTCTTTTACAGCTATTCATTGGTTCTTTTATGACTACTTTCGTACAAAATTACACAAGTACCTGGACAGGGACATCCCAACTTTTTCTGGGGCCTTCATCTGTGGTGCTTTATCTGGCACAGTGAGTTGCTAATATCATATTATCACTCTTGGATTGTCAGTTTTATGTATTATGAAGGTAAGCTGTTTGACCACCAGACTCCTGTGAACAGATGTTCAATTAAACTTGCAGTGCAATTAAACTTGTCGTCTGCATTTAAATTTTGGCTTTGGTATACAGCATAACTGGGTTTTGTACAGGGAACAAATTTGAATCTCTGAGAAAAGGCTCTTACAATTGTTATACACAGTTATCCCTCTGACCTCTGACCTGGGGAAAGCAAATCTTGCATCGAGCTAGTTACATTCGTTCTTGACTAGTCCTCCGGGCCTGTAGACACTTATAGCAATTTAAGAAAATCAAATATAAAATAATTAAATGAGTAAAAGTAAGTTGGTTTGACGTTACGATCCTAACAGGATCTTCTTCAGGATCTCCTATTTTTCTCCACACCTTTCTGTCTTTGTCCTTCTCTAGTTAATTCCCCACCCTCTTCCATTAATCCTCTCTTTGTCCCTCTACAGTTTATCTTCTACCTCTCCTCTTCCTCCTGTTTTCTTTCTTCTCTCCATCCCTTGTCTACTAAATCCATCTATCTCTTTGTGTTCACCCTGCTCATTAACCTGTCTATTCTGTGTGTATTTGTCCCTTCTGTTACTGTTACTTGTCATTTAGCCTCTGAAGAAGATCCTGCCAGAATCGAAACGTGAGGCCAACTTACTTTTACATATTTTCTAACGCAGGCTCTGTAGTGGATAAGCAGTTTGCTAACAGCTTTGTTTTATTTTGATAAAATTATACAGGATTGAAACCCCATTGTGTAATTCTGAAAAGCAGTTACTAGTAAACAAAATTTCAGTTTCCCTCTGCCAAAGAATATGTCTCAGCACACGCGGGACTAGTACAGTGTTTGAAATAACATCGATTTACTGCATAGCTCTCTTTGGCATAACGATTATCTTTGGGGCCTGGCCGGGGCCAAGGATTAGATGGGGCCTTTATAGCGAGAGAAGCAATAAAAATCAGTTCCCACATCTTTTTAGTGATACTGACCCAGTGACTTCTAAAAGCAATGTGCTATCGGTACGTTTATGTTTAAAAGCTCGAGGCCCCATGGTCCAGGGCCTTGCCTGCTACACCACTTAATTGCTAACTACCTGCTCTAGAATAGTTCCACAAGGCAGTTGCTCCTTGGTTTGCTAAATATGCTGTGTTCTGGGCATGTATGTGGTCTGGAACAAACCGTACATCAGAACTGATCTCTGCACTGTTAAGTCAAAGCATTTATTAAAGCTCTGGTGTATGCATTGTGGATAGACCCTAGTGAAAGTAGCCCCCTCTATATACATATGGCACACTATCTCCATAGACATTGTATGTCGAGGGTAAAAGAAGGAAGGTGTTGTTTAACCCTGTACATACCATAAACTGCTAAGTATGATATTCAGTCAGAATAGTTTCTACCCAGCTACCCATGCTTTCCGAATCATTCCAACTCAAGGTCAACTTTCTGACTATAATTTAGTATGTGGTAAGTAAACCTCACCCTATCTACAGCTTGGTGCTTCATGCTGGGCGCCTGTTACAAAAAGCGGAAACAAATTTAACTGAATGTTATATCCTGTTCTGGTTTTTGCATGATGAGCTTTTAAACCTCCTTGTTTGCCTTTTATTGATGGTTTCTGCTGTATGAATGTTCAGTGAAGGGTCTTTCAATCTGCATTCTTGTAAAGAGATTTATTCACAGGGCCCCAAAAAGCTAAGTATGTGGCAGTGACCTGCCCCTAATTGGAACATTTTACCAGAAATAATAAGGCAATTTATTAAGTAGTGCTCTGTTTGAACATCTAAATAATCAAATGGTTCTAATTGTGACTGGTTATAAATATCTCTACACACACGTTAACTTACCGGATGTTGGAATTTAAATTAAGCATAATAAAATACACACTCAGTATCATGTTAGCCATGTAGGTGTAATAGCTGCAATGGAAAGGATAAAAAGGCGATTAGTGTTTTTAGCAAATACTGTTTGCAAAATGTGCTTGGGTGGTCATTTTAAAACACATTGCGACCCCCAACCCCACCCCTCCCAAAAACAAGATAAGAAATACAACAGTACAAGGACTTTCATGGCCATTTGAAAGTGGATGACTTTGAAATGCATACTTGTGAATAATTTATGCAGAAATTCTCAAACCATTCAATAATTGTTTGATTTCTTATTGCAACAGATTGCTTCCATCATGACACAACCCTTTGATGTCGTCAAGACTCAGCGCCAGGTAGAATTGGGTGACAGGACATCAATGAAAAGTAAGTGATACGTTTGGTAGGAAAGATTGAAACATCTTGAGCCACTGAAGGCAGTCCATGATCGAACAAGTAAATGTTACGATTAGGTGACAAATTATTGCCATCGAAGCCTCTCCCCCTCCTCCCCCCTTTCAGTACGAAACCATTGTTTGATCACTTCCAGTGAATACACTATTTTACTTAGTACCCGACACTTTCAAATGTTGATGAAGTTGATTTATGGTGAATTGATTGTTAAGTAGGTTGTGATGCCTAAGAAACCTCAAAACAATTTTTTTTTTATCATACTAGAAGTGAAGGCGGGGGGGGGGGGTGGGTGGGTGGGGAGGATAGATCAAGATCAATTTCTGAAATGTTTGGTCCCATAGAAGTTTAAATTATGAGAGCAGTAAGGCTACATGGCAAGCAACCTCTAAGCATTTTGGCTTCATTTCCAATTTGAATGAAATCGACAATATGAGCAAACGGGTTCATGGGAAATTCTTCAAGGTTTTCCAAGCTTGTTTTTAATAATGTCAATAGTGCAAGTTTAGTGGTCACCAGCAACTCAAATTGATAATTGCCATCCATGTCAGCGAGAGAGAGACATCACTCAATGTTTATGTTCATATTAAATTTACACTCTAATGATCGACGCATTTCTGTTCATATTTATGATCTATTAATTAGTCCTGCTTCTGTAATATTAGGTGGCCTCATAGCAGTGGGATGGTTTCAAAGAACGTCAATATTGCCTGGGTACCAGCAATGCCAATTAATATTTGCCATCCATGCTAGAGAGATATAAACATCACTCAATATTTCAATATTTATGTTGATATCAACATTGACATATGTCTGTACATATTAATTATTCGTCCTGCCTCTGTAGTATCATGACCAGTGTTGTAGCCACGCCGGTCGGCGCCGGTCGGGCGTAACCGCCACTAGTGCTTGCCGACCGGCACTCAGAGTAAATCAGCATCCTACCGACCGCCACTCAAGCTTCCTACCGACCGTCACAAAAATCAGTAAATCTTGTATTAAATGAAATCAAAATACACTGAAAATTACCTGTGTCAAACTCGAAATAATTTACCCAAAATATTGCTATTCTGAATCAGAATTTAGAATACTGTAGTCCGATTCTCTAGCCTGAACAAAACCAAATAAAAATAGGGGTAGAATAGAGCCACCTAAGGCCATTGAAATCAACTAAAACCCTGTAGCTTTGGGGGCTTTGCCCCTCGAACCCCACCAAGGGCCCCTGGACCTCACGCAGAGGAGGGCTCGCTATGCTCGCGGGCTGGCTTCGCTCGCCATCGTCAGACAAATTAGCCGCCACTCTCTTCAAATTAGCCAGCACTCACTTTCTCCTGGCTACAACACTGATCATGACCATAATAGTGTCATACTCAATCTGTGCAACTTATGTTTGGCTAGGTATAACTGCTGCAAACAGAAACAAAAAATAGCAACTAGTGAGAGTGATTGTTGAGATTTGTTTTGAAAAGTAAATGCACTTTTTGAAGATTCTAAGTAACTGCAACAACATTTATGCCGCAAACTAAAATTACAGTTTCCATTCAAGATTTAAAGCTTTTTGTGAGCTTCTGTCATGCAGGGAAGGCTCACACTGGGCGGCACCGGGCTGCTGCGCCCAGCAGTTCTGAATGCCGCCCAGCACAAACAGTATTTTAAACATTTCCGCCCGGCACTTTTTTTTATGATAATAGCAAATTTTACCGTAACCAAAATCTGGGAGAATACATGGCTCAGAATTGGAAAAATAGCACCACCTAACAATACTTCATGAGCAAAATTTGTCCAGTGGGGAGGGGGTACCCACCCATGAGATCCCTCTCCCAGGGTGTGGATCACACTATCGCACAATCTGCCCGGCACTCAAATATTCCTGAGCACATCCCTGGTTATGTTTGATATGAACTTCTGGTACTTCAAACATGTTTCTTTAATGATTTGAGCATTCTCTGGTCAAAAATCATATTTCCAAATTGCGACCCCAGATATCACAGGGACAAACAATTATGCATTTTTAAATGCAACACCTATTATTTTCTTGTTCACATCTATTTGAATCTCCTTTTCCTTAAAATGGTTAAGACAAGGCTTATGTTTGTTCAGATTGGAAGTTTCTAAGATTTGTTTTTTTTACAGCCTGCTTTGGCAAGCTACTATTCAACTAAAATTTTTCTTTGCATTTCTTCGACAGATACCAAAGGTAATATGCAGGGCACCAAAGATGTCCTGATGCATATTTATGCAAGCAGAGGAATCAATGGAATTTATGCTGGTGAGAATTCTTCACAATAAATACAGATTGTGTCTTTATTAATTGATGGTATTGATTTTAAAAATAACTTGTAATCTGTGGTAAAGGTAAAAATAGGTCTTAGTTTAGGCTGATTTTGATATGATAGGTTCACAGATGTCTCTGAAAATTTTGAATACTGCTTGCTGTGAAGTAAAACAAAAATTAGTGTAAAACTTCGACACTAGGTTTTTCACAATATCTATAAATTTAAGACAAAATTTACTCTTCATAAAACAAAAAAGTACCTCCCAAGCTACAAGAAAACTAGGAGCTGTTTTAAACTTTAGGTAATGCTTGCCATTGTTTGCTAGGTGTGGCCATGTCCTAGCAACCAAAAAGCTTCAATAGTTTTTAATTTTATTGCCCATTTTCTTCCTTTGAGACCCCTGGCAACACACCATATCAAAGAGCAAAAAAAAACTGTTAGCAAACTGCTTTATCTGCTGTAGGCCTGTGTAGGTAAATTAATTAATTTTTTACATACACGTCGATATCAGTCAAATCAGTCGACTCGGTCGCGTTGAGTTTTGCCAAAAGTTCCTGATGGGTAGGCATGGATTGACCGATATCTTTCCTCCTTGATACCTTCATAATTGCGTGGGAGAAGTTCACGGTCAACTCCACCGATGCGAGATATTTGCTGGTAGACTAGAAAGAGTTGGAACAATGCCAATTGAGCTTTATGCAATAGCATCATATCTGGTTAACTGTTGCTCACAAACCATTTGTTGCTCAGTCCCAAGGAAAGTTGTACCAGTTGATGTTATAGAATTATATTTGAAATTTTTACAATTATCTTTGCTTCAATTGTTACAATTCTTTAAAGTATTTGTGGTTTGTTGTCGTTTACCGGATTTTGCTGGTTTAAAGATGAAGGTGCCTCAGTACATAATATGCTCGAAATATACTGATAATTAATTGCATTTGATGTTTGGGCAACCGAGACATCTTTGCAGTGGTTTGTTAAAAATCTGAAGAGTAATCATATTAGGGAGGATGAGATGTTGTAGTTTCTTTTGCCAGTTGGGACATATACAGCTATGTCAATTGCCATAACAACAGTGGCCATGGTAATGGTTAATTTTCATGAGTAGCTATTTCCTTGGGGTCACCTATCTTGGGGTACCCCAGGGTGGCAGGAAGTCCATTGCTGATTGTCTCCAAACTTGGTGGGAAGGTACCCCAGGGTGAACCGTTGTGTCTCATAGGCCCCTGGAACCAAAGGTCAAATTTAGTTCAAATCAAAATGTCAAGAAGTACCTTCCTCCGATTGCCAGATTGCGTAGCTAATAAAAAATTTGGTTGATTTGAAATCATTGTTTGCTCGCGATGAGATTTGCAACTTCATGGATTGCACTCTTGTTTTAATGTTGTGAAAGTCAACAAAGCTTGGATGTATATAGATAACAACAATCCAACATAAAACTTCTTGTCTGAAAAATGAGTTTCTCTTGTGCTATACAGTTTGCTGACATCTGGCTCAACAACTGAATCAGTTACTTAGTCTAATGGCCTTATAAGTGAAAATGTCCCCCCCCACCCCACCTCAAGAGAAAATGTATACCTATTATCCTTACTGTTGTTGGTTTCATCATATTGGTCGTTTATTTTGTGAGTAAATGGCATATTAACCAGCTGTCAACCATACAAACCTGGCTTTACCTTAAATAGATTCAGCTGTGTCAATAATCTCCCCTGCACCCCCTCCCCCCTGCACCCCTTCTCCCCTCCCCATAAAACCTATTGCTCTTAGGTTAGACAGGTAAATCATTCAAGGTTGAAGTATTGAAGCTTGCTAGTCCTTGTGGTTTGCATGAGTGTATATTTCTCTGTAGCAAGGTATGCTGTCAGCCAATACTAAACTTTGACGTACAACTTGTCCATCTTCGATATACAATGTCTTTCTTTATTGCATATATAGTATGTAAATTTCTTGCTATTCTCTGGTCACCTTTTCAGGTCTGTTGCCAAGAATAGCCAAAGCCGCACCTGCGTGTGCGATCATGATTAGTACTTTTGAGTATGGAAAGAAATTCTTAAGCAAGGAAGTATGATTGACATGAGATGCTTCAGGCTGTCATATGTTACCCAATGGAAGATAACAGCACATGACACCCAATAAGGATCTTTGAGAATGGAAAGAAATTCTTAAATAAGGAAGTATGGTCAACACCAGATCCTTCAGGCTGTCATATGTTACCCAATGGAAGATAACAGCACATGACACCCAATAAGGATCTTTGAGAATGGAAAGAAATTCTTAAGCAAGGAAGTATGATCGACATGAGATGCTTCAGGCTGTCATATGTTACCCAATGGAAGATAACAGCACATGACACCCAATGAGGATCTTTGAGAATGGAAAGAAATTCTTAAATAAGGAAGTATGGTCAACACCAGATCCTTCAGGCTGTCATATGTTACCCAATGGAAGATAACAGCACATGACACCCA
>JAIPMN010023444.1:0-16613 GCA_020650975.1 Apostichopus californicus
GAGCGGTCGTTCGATTAGACTCACGACTCCAGGCACAACACCAGATAGACACAGCCAACAATTACTAAAGATTCACCGGCCATGTCTATCGGTGAGTGTAACTTTGTACTGAAAGCCAAGCAATAGAATTGTACCCCAGTCCCCTCCCATCAACATATTAAAAAAACATATCATGGACTATGCCTTGAACAACAAAATCTACTTTTCTTCGAAGCGTATATTATTACAGCAAAAGCAATTATAAAGTGCTTAAACTCCGTAACGGTTACCATGATACAATTATTCCGTCTGACGTCACTGTGTCTATACTTCTCTATTACAAATTATTGTCTCTTTGTGGCAAAAAATTCGCATCAGTGATTTTAATTGTTCGAGTTTAAAGTATTTTCTGCATACGGAACTTACCCGACTACTAAGTTTGTAAAAGTACCCTGTCTTCGCTATACCATACGTTATACACTAAAATATGCTGGAAGCAAAATGTCGTTAAAGTGAATAAAGTTATTGTAAGTTAAGTTTCTGCAAGCTTTAAATCCAGACATACACAGCTAGGTCTTCTCAATTACTGGATATGTTCCCTACACTGATCTACCTTAATCCACACTGATCAACATTGCTTACAAAATACAGTGCAGACTTTCAAGGAGGACTGTTTCCACTGATGTGCTATCACTCTGGTCATAGACTAGAGGCTTACTTAACCTTTGGTAGGGTCTGTTGTTTGATCAATGAGTGCTCCCCCCCCCCCACCTTTTCATCAAGTTCTGGGCAGAGTGATCATGTCCAGTTAAGTTGATGTGTGTATGTGTATTTATGTGGTTATGAACTTGGTAAGACTATATACACGTTGATAATGGGTAGAAGGTACAGTAACCCCAGGTGCAGATCTCTTGAATTTTAATAAGTAGGCGGGGCCTAACTTAAATTCATAAAAGATCATTATCTTTGCAGCTGTGAGCATGATCTGCTTCATATTCGGTATGGAGTATATGCAGGTATTGTGAATGCCATCACGTCACTAAACATGAATGATTGGTGACACCAGAGTTAAATCTGCTAGATAAAGCATTTGTGCAAAAGTTAGTTTAAAGTTATACTTACATGTGTTGGTCATAGGCAGTAGATGATCTCTATTGTTTTTTGTAAAGGTCCTTTGAATATTAATGAGTGAGCAGGGCTTACAAACATGTTGAAAGATTGCCAGAATAATATAGTGCCAACTTTATTACCATGTCTCTTTCTAGCCGTTTAGGTTAATATATTCCATCTGATTGTATACAGTAATTACTTCAAACATTAAACAGTTAAAGCTGCAAAAACATTAAATAGTTAAAGCTTCAATCAGTGTTTGAGAAGTTTCTGCCACACATTTCATAGTTCTGTGCTATAAACTACCTCAACCAATGTCTGTTACCATACATTTTATTTATTAAGCTGCCATCTTTGTTTGAGAAGTTTCTGCCACACATTCCATAGTTCTATAATGTAAACTACCTCAAATAATGTGTATCACCATATATTGCAGTTATTAAGCTCCGATCAGTGTTTGAGAAGTTTCTGCCACACATTCAATAGTTCTGTACTATAAACTACCTCAACCAATGTCTCTCACCATACATTGTAGTTATTAAGCTCCAATCATTGTTTGAGAAGTTTCTGCAATACATTTCATAGTTCTGTACTATAAACTACCTCAACCAATGTCTCTCACTCTACATTGCAGTTAGTAAGCTGCAATCATTGTTTGAGAAGTTTCTGCAATACATTTCATAGTTCTGTACTATAAACTACCTCAACCAATGTCTCTCACCATACATTGTAGTTATTAAGCTCCAATCATTGTTTGAGAAGTTTCTGCAATACATTTCATAGTTCTGTACTATAAACTACCTCAACCAATGTCTCTCACTCTACATTGCAGTTAGTAAGCTCCAATCATTGTTTGAGAAGTTTCTGCAATACATTTCATAGTTCTGTACTATAAACTACCTCAACCAATGTCTCTCACTCTACATCACAGTTAGTAAGCTGCAATCATTGTTTGAGAAGTTTCTGCCACGCATTCCATAGTTCTGTACAATAAATTACCTCAACCAATGTCTCTCACTCTACATCACAGTTAGTAAGCTGCAATCATTGTTTGAGAAGTTTCTGCCACGCATTCCATAGTTCTGTACAATAAACTACCTCAACCAATGTCTCTCACTCTACATCACAGTTAGTAAGCTGCAATCATTGTTTGAGAAGTTTCTGCCACGCATTCCATAGTTCTGTACTATAAATTACCTCAACCAATGTCTCTCACTCTACATTGCAGTTATTAAGCTGCAATCATTGTTTGAGAAGTTTCTGCCACACATTCCAAAGTTCTGTACTATAAACTACCTTAACCAGTGTCTCTCACCATACATCACAGTTAGTAAGCTGCAATCATTGTTTGAGAAGTTTCTGCCACGCATTCCATAGTTCTGTACTATAAATTACCTCAACCAATGTCTCTCACTCTACATTGCAGTTAGTAAACTGCAATCATTGTTTGAGAAGTTTCTGCCACACATTCAATAGTTCTGTACTATAAACTACCTCAACCAATGTCTCTCACCATACTTTGCAGTTATTAAGCTCCAATCATTGTTTGAGAAGTTTCTGCAATACATTTCATAGTTCTGTACTATAAACTACCTCAACCAATTTCTCTCACCATACATTGCAGTTATTAAGCTCCAATCATTGTTTGAGAAGTTTATGCCACACATTACATAGTTCTGTACTATAAACTACCTCAACCAATGTCTCTCACCATACATTGTATTTATTAAGCTGCAATCATTGTTTGAGAAGTTTCTGCCACACATTACATAGTTATGTACAATTAACTACCTCAATTAATGTCTCTCACCATACATTGCAGTCGTGTGTGAAGAATTAGCAAACAAGAAAGTGTTCAATGACCTTTTCGTGAAACAGGTATAGGCCTATTTGTGATTTACAAAATTTAAAAATTGTTTAGTTTAATTGCTTCAGAAATTGGGAATGCTGAAATTTTGATACCAAAGTGGTCGAACTTTGACACATAAAGATGACATGTTGTTGTAAAGTCAAAATTGAGATTGAAAAGTTGAAGCAAGGGAAGAAAGTTGAAGTCAATAAATAACTGACTGAGACTTTAGACAAAAGCGAAGAGCAAAACTATTTATGGAAACATATATGTTATGACAGTAACTTATCATGGATAACTTATAATGGATAACTTATTATGGATAACTTATGATAACTTATCCATGGATGTATTTAGAACATTGGTCACAGATTTGTGTTTTTACAGTGATATTTAATTGTAGTAAATTTAGAGATATTTACTGGTTTGTAATTTGAATTATGATACTGTCACATTTACCTTAGATTTATGAAAGGCTATTGCTATCGTATTTCGTACGACTGTCACTCCTATCATATCATTCGCGCTTGTTTACGAGCATAAACGGCAATGAGATTTATGTTGCTAAGGAACGAGTCCTGTAATCTGCTGTTCGTGTCTATGTACATTTGTGTACAGTCCTGATTAGCTGCGTGTGTTCCAGCTGCGGTTCGACTGTTTAAAAGAAAGTACTCTAAATAACATTATTTTAATTGGACATTGCGATAAACATCGAGAAATGTACCACTTAGCTAAGTTCCATTTTTCGGTAACCTCAAAAGGAACGTGGTAGCTATGAGAGCATGGCTTCAGTTGTTGTGGAATCATATACATTCAAGGCGAACTGTTAGAGTTGAGTGTCAATAGGGAAAAAGGGGTCACAATGATTAGTGTACGTTGTTTTGCGAGATTCCGCATTGACATATTCTATCAAGGTTAATGTACAAGCCGATGGTGGAGTAACTGTCGTGTGGCTCGTCGACAAGCGGTAAGATTATGTACGGGGTACGAATTAGAAACTAGAACTTCATACAAGTAAGAACTTAGCTAGGCAAGGACATCATAATGCGGTGACGTTATGTGATTTCCTTGTAAATAGAAACCGTTATAGTAGGTTCGATTTAGCGAGAATATCAATTGAACAGTTCCCATATTCAATGTGCGTGTCATAACCAACAAACGTTACTTAAAACAGGCGAATTTGTAAAGGCGTTACAAAGGCTTTCACGTCATCAGTGTATAAATTTAGTAATTGACGTTTGCCTGCTTTGTATATACAGATTGACCTCTGCCTCGGTTGGATAATTGTGAATAGATGTGTTATGTTCCTACGTTTACTAAAGAAGAAACTCATATTTGAAAAGTTTTTAAAATAAAAGTAAGCAGTACATACGTGTAAGCCAAATGCTCAATTCAGAACGTATGGCACATCAGTTGTACGACAGGTTTTAACACGGCGAACACGGTAATACATGAAGTAGTGGATGTGTTCCTGATTTTAGTTTTTATTTATTATGATTGTCATCTATAATGAGGGTAGTCCTGCTCAGTGCAGAAGCACTGCTTTATATATCGGATTGATGTCTGCACAGTTTGGATATATTTACTGGTTTTGTAATGGAATTTCGATACTCCCACATTGACCTTAGATTTAGAAAGGATAGGATTGATCTATTGCTATGGTATTGCATGTTCAGCACCACTTTCTCAATCAAACAGTTGGACACAACCTCCCATTTCAGGACCATTCGATACTAGAACAAATAATCAACAAATAAGGATTTCCATATTATTGAAACTAAAGGTCATTGAGTCATGATATTTACACCAGAACAAAGGACATCCAGTTAAACCCTAATTAGGTAAGTAAATAAGGTCAATAGATTGTTGTTATCAATGCAGGAATTAAGGAAGGTGGGTATAGTGCAGGACCTGGTGACAAAGAGGGAATCTATCAATCCCCCCCCCCCCCGCCTACACACACAGACATGCTAGACTTCATTCAGTGTACATTTGTATCCAAGTAATTCCATTTTAGGGTGAGTTTGTGTATGTGTGATTTCATTTTGTTGTTGATTTTGAACTCACCTTTGTTGTTCACTTTCTTCTTTTTTATGTAATCTACATCCACTAATTTTCATCATTTATTGCTCTACACATAGCCTGTTCGCATTCCCGTTTCCGGAATAGAGAGGTTTAATTTGGGCTTAGGAACTTAGCGAAAAAAGTTTCACAGGTCCCATCGAGAGTTAACGTATACCCCACTCTCCCAACCCCACCCCTCCACCGTGCATAAAGGTCAGGTGCATTTTGTTTGGTAAGACACATATGAACAACTAGAAACCCTGTACTTGTACAAGTACCTTTAAAGTATTTAAATTTAATAGATTGTACTAATCAATGAAGGAATTAAGGAAGGTTCGGATAGTGCAAGACCTGATAGCCAGGCAAAAGACTTGTACCCCAGTCCCCTACCATCAAAATATTAATAAAACATATCATGTATTATGGCTTGAACAAAAATATCTTCTTTTCACCGAAGCGTCTATTTTTACAGCAAAAACAATTATAAGTGCTAAAACTCCGTAACGGTTGCCACGATACAATTATTCCGTCTGACGTCACTGTGTCTACACTTTTCTATTACAAGTATTGTCTCTTTGTGGCAACAAATTCGCATGAGTGGTTTCAATTGTTCAATTTTAAAGTATTTTCTGCATACGAAACTTACCAGACTACTAAGTTTGTAAAAGAGCCCTGTCTTGGCTATGCCAGATGTTGTACACTGCAATATGCAGGAAGCAAAATGTCTTTAATGTGAATAAAGTTATTGTAAGTTTAGTTTCTGCAAGCTTTAAATCCAGACCTACACAGCTAGGTCTTCACAATTACTGGACATGTTCCCTACACTGATCTACCTTAATCCACACTGATCAACATTGCTTACAATCTATAGTGCACATTTCCAGGGAGGACTGTTTCCACTGATGTGATCACTCTGGTCATAGACTAGTCATTAATCGAATTTTACGAACAATATTTTTATACCATAAACGTATATTCATGGTGTGGATAGGATCAAAATGAAATAAAACCGCTGCGAGAGAACACGAAATACCTGATAATACTGTAGTCTGTGGTCAATGGATCCCACCACGGTTCTGGGATACAAACAAAAGCCATTGCATTCGTCGTTCCTAAGTGTATTTTTATGGAACTCGACATCTAAGGAAGCTAGTAGTTCGGGAGAGCCTAAAAGAACGAAGTTTTTTTACACCATGGCCAGTAAACGGTTTAGTAAAGATACTTTTGTTTTAAAAGGCAGGATTGCCATCGTGTATTAGAAATTGAAGTTGAATGACTGTCACCCAACATATGTTTACTCATAGATTCGTTACACAGTCGAACCAAACGCTAAACAGATGATCATTTTGTGTTTGGTATCAGGAGAGTAATCGAGGTCTACTTATATGAATCATAACGCAGCTTTTTGCGTCCTTTTCTATGATTTTCTCAACCTCATTGACCCCACGATGCCATAACGACACACATAACTAGTTCATCTATTCATATCTAACTTCAAATGGTGGTATAAAGTCGAATAATTTACAAATTTGAACGTTGTTTTTCTCGAAGGTATTTTCCGTTAGGATCGCAATAAACCCCGGCCATAACATGCTTAATTAAATTCTATGAACGTCATTGAATAATGAGGTAAACAATTTTCACTTTGCCGGCGTCGTAAGCAATCCAGTACACCAATATGTACTACAACACTTTGCTTTGTTTGTGTACGCTGTGTAGGGCTGTGGTAACGACTCAAACTTTTTCGGATTGCTGTGAATGAATCTATTTTAAGCAATGGCTCATATATAAACTTGTCAGCTATTCACTGATTGGTTGAATTCAAACTAGAGGATTTGGAGAACTGAATGCGATTAATGTTAAATGAGGAATTTGTCGGTAGACACTCTACTGATTATCTGCAAAAGTCCTTAATTACTGGCCAATGATGCTCTTGGCAAGGGAAATACTTGGCTAATATCTTAGTTTGCTGTTTTGTGATGAAGACATGTAACAAAACTCAATGGACATGTCAAAAGTGTGGGAAAACAATGACAAAACGCAAACAGCTGCTTTACGAACTTGTAACAACTTGCAAGCAAATACCGATTTACAGTAGTAGCCCACCCCGCTGAAGAGGGCTAAATAGGGAGAGAGGGGGGGGGGGGGGGATTTTGTGTTGCTGAGATATAAATGTTTGAGTTTAGTCATAAAAAAGAAAAGTACTGATTGTGCAATAACCTATCATGTCACAACATTTATGCACCTTAAATTGCCTTTGTTTGCTTTATAATTGAAAGAGGCTTACTTAACCTTTGGTAGGGCCCTGATCAATGAGTGTTTCCCCCCGTTTTCATCAAGTTCTGGGCAGAGTGGTCATGTCCAGTTAAATTCATGTGTGTATGTGTATTTATGTGGTCATTAACTATCTCAGGAACCATGTTGCATTAATATCATACTTGGTATATATGTTAGTCATGGGTAGTATGTAACCCCAGGTGCAGAACTCTTGCATATTAATGAGTAGGCGGGGCTTAACTTAAATTCTTAAAAGATCATTATCTTTGCAGCTGTGAGCATGATCTGCTTCATATTTGGTATGGAGTAAATGCAGGTATTGTGAATGCCATCACATCACTAAAAAGCAATGATTGGTGACACCAGAGTTAAATCTGCTAGATCAAGTATTAGTGCATAAGTTAGTTTAAAGTTATACTTGGTACATGTGTTGGTTATAGGTAGTAAATTATCTCTATTGTTTTTTTGTAAAGGTCCGATGAATATTAATGAGTGAGCAGAGAATAAAAGAATGTTGAAAGATTGCCAGAATAATATAGTGCAAACTTTATTACCATGTCTCTTTCTAGCCGTTTAGGTTAATATATTCCATCTGATTGTATACAGTAATTACTTCAAACATTAAACAGTTAAAGCTGCAAAAACATTAAATAGTTAAAGCTGCAATCATTGTTTGAGAAGTTTCTGCCACAAATTTCATAATTCTGTGCTATAAACTACCTCGACCAATGTCTCTCATTCTACATTGCAGTTAGTAAGCTGTGTTTGAGAAGATTTCTGCCACACATTTCATAGTTCTATGATATAAACTACCTCAACTAATGTCTCTCACCATACATTGCAGGCATTAAGTTGAATCTTTGTTTGAGAAGTTTCTGCCACACATGTCATAGTTCTGTACTATAAACTACCTCAACCAATGTCTCTCACTCTACATCACAGTTAGTAAGCTGCAATCATTGTTTGAGAAGTTTCTGCCACAGATTCGATAGTTCTATAATTTAAACTACCTCAACCAATGTCTCTCACCATATATGGTAGTTATTAAGCTGCAATCATTTTGTGAGAAGTTTCTGCCACACATTCCATAGTTCTGTCCTCTAAACTACCTTAACCAATGTCTCTCACCATACATTGCAGGCATTAAGCTGCAATCTTTGTTTGAGAAGTTTCTGCCACACATGTCATAGTTCTGTACTATAAACTACCTCAACCAATGTTTTTCAGCCTACATTGCAGTTAGTAAGCTCCAATCAGTGTTTGAGAAGTTTTGCCACACATTCCATAGTTTTGTATTATACACTACCTCGAATAATGTCTTTCACCGTACATTGTAGTTGTTAAGCTTCAATCATTGTTTGAGAGGTTTCTGCCACACATTCCATAGTTATGTATAATTCACTACCTCAACTAATGTCATTCGCCATATATTGTAGTCGTGTGTGAAGAATTAGCAAACAAGAAAGTGTTCAATGACCTTTTCGTGAAACAGGTATAGGCCTGTTTGTGATTTAAAAATTTTGAAGATTGTTTTGTTTAATTGCTTCAGAAATTGGGAGAGTTGAAATGTTGATACCAAAGTGGTCGAACTTTGACACATAAAGATGACATGTTGGTGTAAAGTCAAAATTGAGATAGAAAAGTTGAAGTTAGGGAAGAAAGTTGAAGTCAATTAATAACGAAAAACTGACTGGGAATTTAGACAAAAGCGAAGAGCAAAACTATTTATGGAACCATATATGTTATGACAGTAACTTATCATGGATAACTTATAATGGATAACTTATTATGGATAACTTATGATAACTTATCCATGGATGTATTTAGAACATTGGTCACAGATTTGTGTCTTTACAGTGATATTTAATTGTAGTAAATTGAGAGATATTTACTGGTTTTGTAATTTGAATTATGATACTGTCACATTTACCTTCGATTTAGTAAAGGGTATTGCTATCGTATTTCGTACGACTGTCACTCTTATCATATCATACGCGCTTGTTTACGAGCATGAACGGCAATGAGATTTGTGTTAGTAAGGAACGAGTCCTGTCTACTGCTGTTCGTGTCTATGTACATTTGTTCACAGTCCTGATTAGCTGCGTGTGTTCCAGCTGCGGTTCGACTGTTTAAAAGAAAGTACTCTAAATGACATGTTTCTACTTGGAAATTGCGGCAAACATCGAGAAATGTACCACTTAGCTAGATTCCATTGTTCGGGTAGCCTCACAAGGAACATGGTCGTTATGAGATCATGGCTTCAGTGGAATCATATACACTTTGACACTGTAGACCATGATATGCTAATCTGGAAGTTACAATATGAATTTAATGTATGTGGTGTGACACTTAACTGGTTTAGATCGAACCTTGAACATCGCTTACAATCAGTTCAAATTTCACTACTAAAGTTATCTTCCTCTCATTCTCTCACGTACGGTGTGCCACAAGAGTCTATTCTTGGCCCAATTCTGTGTTCCCTATATACAACTAGTCTTGGGAAACTAATCAGTTCCTATGATGTCAGTTACATGTTTTATGCAGATGATACCCAACTGTATGTTTCCTTTGATCCAGTGGATTTTAGTCGAATTAAACCCAACTAGAAGCATGTGTTGATGCTGTGAGAATATGGATGAATAACAATTTCTTAAAACTAAATGAAGATAAAACAGAACTATTGTCTTCAAGAGCAATTCCGACCGAAGATTATCTGTGCACAACATCTCTTTCCGAATTGGTAATAATGATATACACCCAACCCCCTATGTACGTAATATCTTGGCGCTTACTTTGACACTCATCTTACTATGGACCATCAACTTGGCTGCATTTGCAAATGATCTTTTTATCACCTGGGGCAGGTTGGTCAACTAAGAAAATATCTAGATAGAGAATCAACTGAAAAACTTGTCCATGCTACCATTTCTAGTAGGCTTGATTATGCAAACTCTCTTTTATATGGAGCAACCTTGTCACAACTTGCAACATTACAAAGGATTCAGAATACAGCTGCTTGAATTGTTACTGGATTACCTAGATTTAACAGCATCACCCCTACACTAATCGATCTACACTGGTTTCCAGTTAACGCTCGGATTGACTATAAAATTCTGATATTGGGGTACGGGGCATTGAAGTATGGTACGCCCGAATATCTTCACGACCTTATCCAAGGGCGAACAACGGATATAACTATACTCGTTCCCAATACCTCTATCAACTTACTGTTCCTGTGACACGCACGAGAACCTTTGGTGATCGCAGTTTCTGCTATTTCGCCCGCACTTATGGAATTCGCTGCCAGTCCATCTGCGGGAAATTGATTCACTTGAACAATTCAAACGTGCTACTAAAACTGACTTATTTTCTAAATGCTACACACATCTGTAAAGCGCATTGAGCAACCTTTAGGTTGGATTCTGCGCTATATAAGACTAATTAATATTATTATAATTATTATTATTATTATTCAAGGCGAACCGCTAGAGTTGAGTGTCAATAGGGACAAGGGGTCACAATGGTTAGTGTACGTTGTTTTGCGCGATTCCGCATTGACATATTCGATCAAGGTTAATGTACATGCCGATGGTTGAGTACGGTACCTGTCGTGTGGCTCGTCGACAAGCGGTAAGATTATGTACAGGGTACAAATTAGACACTAGTAATTCATCCAAGTAAGAACTTAGCTATGCAAGGACTCTATAGTGCGGTGACGTTATGTGATTTCCTTGTAAATAGAAACCGTTATAGTAGGTTCGATTTAGCGAGAATATCAATTGAACAGTTTCCATATGCAATGTGCGTGTCATAACCAACAAAGGTTACTTAAAACAGGCGAATTTGTAAAGGCGTTACAAAGGCTTTCACGTCATCAGTGTATAAATTTAGTAACTGACGTTTGCCTGCTTTGTATATACAGAATGACCTCTGCCTCGGTTGGATAATTGTGAATAGAGTTGTTATGTTCCTACGTTTACTAAAGAAGAACTCATATTTCAAAAAAGTATTTCAAATAAAAGTAAGCAGTACATAAGTGTAAACCAAATGCTCAAATCAGAACGTATGGCACATCAGTTGTACGACAGGTTTTAACACGGCGAACACGGTAATACATGAAGTAGTGGATGTGTTCCTGACTTTATTTTTTATTTATTATGATTGTCATCTATAATGAGGGTAGTCCTGCTCAGTGCAGAAGCACTGCTTTGTATATCGGATTGATGTATTTGGATATATTTACTGGTTTTGTAATGGAATTTCGATACTGACACATTGACCTTAGATTTAGAAAGGCTTGATCTATTGCTATGGTATTGCACGTTCAGCACCACTTTCTCAACCAAACAGTTGGACATCACCTCCCATTTCAGGACAATTCGATACTAGAACCAATAATCAAGGATTGAATATAACAATACAGGATTTCCATATTATTGAAACTAAAGGTCATTGAGTCATGATATTTACACCAGAACAAAGGACATCCAGTTAAACCCTCATTAGGTAAGTAAATAAGGTCAATAGATTGTTGTAATCAATGAAGGAATTACGGGAGCTGGGTATAGTGCAGGACCTGGTGACAAAGAGGGAATCCACCCCCCCCCCCCCCCTACACACACAGACATGTTAGACTTCATTTAATGTTGATTTGTATCCAAGTAATTCCATTTTGGGGTTAGTTTGTGTATGTGTTATTTCATTTTGTTGTTGGTTTTGAACTCACCTACTTTATGTGGTTCACTTTTTTCTTATTTTATGTAATCTACGTCCACTAATTTTCATCATTTATTGCTCTACACATAGCCTGTTCGCATTCCCGTTTCCGGAATAGAGAGGTTTAATTGGGCTTAGGAAAAAGTTTCACAGGTCCCATCGAGAGTTCACGTAACCCCACTCTCCCAACCCCACCCCTCCACCGTGCATATAGGTCAGGTGCATTTTGTTTGGTAAGACACATATGAACAACTAGAAGCCCTGTACTTGTACAAGTACCTTTAAAGTATATAACTTTAATATATTGTACCAATCAATGAAGGAATTAAGGAAGGTTCGGATAGTGCAAGACCTGATAGCCAGGCAAAAGACTTGTACCCCAGTTCCCTCCCATCAAAATGTATTATGGCTTGAACAACAAAATCTTCTTTTCACCGAAGCGTCTATTTTGACAGCAAAAACAATTATAAGTGCTTTAACTCCGTAACGGTTGCCACGATACCATTATTCCGTCTGACGTCACTGTGTCTACAATTTTCTATTACAAGTATTGTCTCTTTGCGGCAACAAATTCGCATGAGTGGTTTCAATTGTTCTTTCTGCATAAAGTATTTTCTGCATACGGAACGTACCCGATTACTAAGTTTGTAAAAGTACCCTGTCTTTGCTATACCAGATGTTGTACTCTGCAATATGCAGGAAGCAAAATGTCTTTAATGTGAATAAAGATATTGTAAGTTTAGTTTCTGCAAGCTTTAAATCCAGACCTACACAGCTAGGTCTTCTCAATTACTGGACATGTTCCCTACACTGATCTACCTTAATCCACACTGATCAACATTGCTTACAATATATAGTGCACACTTCCAGGGAGGACTGTTTCAACTGATGAGCTATCACTCTAATCATAGACTAATCATTAATCGAATTTTACGAACTATTTTTTTATACCATGAACGTATATTCATGGTGTGGGTAGGATCAAAAATGAAATAAAACCGCTGCGAGAGAACACGAAATACCTGATAATACTGTAGTCTGTGTTCAATGGATCCCACCACGGTTCTGGGATACAAACAAAAGCCATTGCATTCGTCGTTCCCAAGTGTATTTTTATGGAACTCGACATCTAAGGAAGCAAGTAGTTGAGGAGAGACTAAAACAACGATTTGTTTTTACATAATGGCCAGTAAACGGTTTAGTAAAGATACTTTTGTTTTAAAAGCCAGGATTGCCATCTTGTATTAGAAATTGAAGTTGAATGACTGTCACGCAAATTATGTTTACTTAAAGATTCGTTACACAGTCGAACCAAACGCTAAACAGAAGATCACTTTGTGTTTGGTATCAGGAGAGTAATCGAGGTATATTTATATGAATCTTAAAGCAGCTTTTAGCGTCCTTTTCTATGGTTTTCTCAACCTCATTGACCCACGATACCATAACGACATACATAACTAGTTTATCTATTCAAATCTAACCTCAAATGGTAGTATAAAGTCGAATAATTTACAAATTTGAACGTTGTTTTTCTCGATGATTTTTTCCGTCAGGATCGCAATAAACCCCGCCTATAAAATGCATATTTAAATTCTTTGAACGTCATTGAATAATGAGGTAAATAATTTTCACTTTGCTAGCATCGTATCCAACCCAGAACATCAGTATGTACTACAACACTATGCTTTATTTGTATATATTCTGTATGGCTGTGATAACGACTCAAATTTTTCGGATTGCTGTGAATGAATCTATTTTAAGCAATGGCTCATATATAAACTTGTCAGCTATTCACTCATTGGTTGAATTCAAACTATTGGATGTCGGGAACTGTATGCGATTAATTTTTAAATGAGGAATTTGTCGGAAGACACTATACTCATTATCTGCAGAAGTCCTTAATTACTGGCCAATGATGCTCTTGGCAGGGAAAATCTTGGCTAATATATTAGTTTGCTGTTTTGTGATAAATACATGTAAAAAAACTCGATGGACATGTCAAAAGGGTGAGAAAACGGCGACAAAACGCAAAAAGCTGCTTTAAAAACTTGTAACAACTTGCAAGCAAATACCGGTTTACAGTAGCCCTTACAGTATTTAGGGTGCTGGTCTTATGAATATTTATGACTGTGACTGAATATGGCTTAACATGATATTCTAGTTTTAATATTAGATTATGAGCGCCGCATGAAGAAATTTTGTTAACACATCGGAACCACCTTCTGCATATTTGCATTCTAGTTTTGTTATCATATGTGAGGCGTACACACATTTATGTTGTCATGTGTAAAAATATGTGACAACTGCCTGCAAATAATAACTTAAATAACATATGTTGGATTAAACTCTGTCAAGAATATTAATGATTGGGCATGGCTTAACATTAAATTCATGTTCGATATTGAACTTGGTATGGTAAACCTTTCTAGCACTTTCTGATCATCCAGAAATGTTGAAACATTGCCCGAATATCTCGTACAAATTTGTATTATCAAGTCTATTTCTAACCGTTTAGGTAAATATAATCCATCCAATTGTATACAGTAATTACTTCAAACATTAATTCAGTTAAAGCTGCAAATATATTTAACAGCTAAAACTGCAAAAATATGAAACAGGTAAAGCTGCAAAAATATTGAATAGTTAAGGCTGCCTTAATTAATTGAGAAGTTTCTGCCACGCATTACATAGTTCTGTACTATACACTATCTCAACCAATGTCTCTCACCACAAATTGCGGTTATTTATGAATAATAAGCAGACAAGAAAGTGGTTAATGACCTTTTCGAGGTTAATGACCTTTTCGTGACAAATTTGAAGATGGTTTTGTTGACTAACCAGTAACATATTTGTGTCTGTTCAGCCGCAATAAGAGTTAGTATAGAAAGCTGATTGCTGCTTTAACAGAACAAATTCAGCACCTTGATGGTATTGCCAAACATTTTAGTTTTGAGCGTTTGTAGTATCAAGAAGGTATCTGCTGTAATTCATGCCTACAATTTTCTGAAATAGTACATTGCTAGAGTAAAGACTGAGGCGTCTGAAATATCACATTTTAACGAATTTAACCCGTTTTTTAAGATTTTTAAAACCAAAGTGCCCACTTCGGTCGATAGAATATGCCACTTGAGAGTTTTGGAAGTGGGCTCCGAAGTTGTTCTTCATTAGAATTGCTCTTTAGAGGGTAGGCATATAGACCTATCATCAATAGTAAGCCAACCAAAGTTAGAGTAAAGACTGAGGCGTCTGACATACCAAATTTTAACGAGTTTAACCCGTTTTTATAAGATTAATTCATTAATTCATTAATGACATATGAGCATGAACAAGAAGTAACCTGTTAACACTAAAATAATTAACCGATTAACCGTCAAAATTGAACCGGTTCGATTTCATTTTACCTCGTGGTTGAAGACGCATGAGAGATTAAAAACAGTTAAGAGGCTATGAAAATAAAAAGTTATAATAATAGAGAAACTACAAAGAAATGAACACATTTATATATTCGACAAACTTAAACAAATATAATGTAAAAATTGAGAGAAATTTTTATACCAAAATGGTCGAAATTTGACACAAAAAGATGACGTGTTGGTCTAAAATGGTCTAAAATCAAATTGTGATAGAAAAGTTGAAAGTTGAAGTAAGGAAAGAAAGTTGAAGTCGATAAATAACGAAAAACTACTGGGAATTTTAGACAATAGCGAAGAGCAAAACATTTTATGGAACTATATATGTTATGACAATAACTTATCATGGATAACTTTTAATGTATAACTTATAATAACTTATTCATGGATGTATTTATAACATCACTTTACCCTAGATTTGTATCTTTACAGAAGTATTAAATATAGTAAATTTGGAGATATTTACTGGTTTTGTAATTTAGTTACGATACTGTCACATTTTACCTTATATTTAGAAAAGGCTATTGCTATCGTATTTCTTACGACGGTCACTCCTATCATATCATACGCGCTTTTTTTACGTGCATAAACGGCATGAAGATTTGTGTTGCCAAGGAACAACGAGTGATGTCGTCTGCTGTTCGTGTCTATGTACATTTGTGTGCAGTCCTGATTAGCTGCGTGAGTTTCAGCTGCAGTTTGATTGTTTGAAAAAATACTCAAAATGAAAATATTTTAAATGAAAATTGCGGTAAAACATCGAGAAATGTACCACTTAGCTAGATTCGATTGTTTGGGTAGCTTCACAATGAACGCGGTAGCTATGAGATCATGACATCACTTGTTATGGAATATACTGTTACGAAAAAGCTCCTTATTTTTGTTGTGTGTATATATTTTTTAATTTGCCTGTTTTACCGTTATAACATGTTTCTTTGTTTAATGTTTAAGCAGGGGGTCCCTGGTATGTGCGCTTGTCTGTGTAACTAGGGTTTCAATGTAGTGCTGGCTGTAAGAGAGATGGTTCTTGCTGTCTGGTGGGCGATTTCGTCTCTGTACTTCATTATTAGCTGTGCTGCGATGTCTTTAACGCAATACGTATAGTTTAGCTCACTGCTAGGCAACTTGCGCATTACATAATAGCTGTACCGTGATAGGGTTCGTTAATGTACGTCATACGTGTGTCGTGTTTTAGTCGTATTCATATA
>JAIPMN010023449.1:0-18129 GCA_020650975.1 Apostichopus californicus
TTCTATTACAACAGAGAGTTGAGTAGCAAGCATGAAATCTTACCTCTGGCTTCTATTACAACAGAGAGTTGAGTAGCAAGCATGATATCTTACCTCTGGCTTCTATTACTACAGAGAGTTGAGTAGGAAGCATGAAATCTTACCTCTGGCTTCTATTACTACAGAGAGTTGAGTAGAAAGCATGATATCTCACCTCTGGCTTATATCATAACAGAGAGTTGAGTAGCAAACATGATATCTTACCTCTGGCTTCTATTACAACAGAGAGTTGAGTAGCAAGCATGAAATCTTACCTCTGGCTTCTATTACAACAGAGAGTTGAGTAGCAAGCATGATATCTTACCTCTGGCTTCTATTACAACAGAGTTGAGCAGCAAGCATGATATCTTACCTCTGGCTTCTTTTACAACAGAGAGTTGAGTAGCAAGCATGATATCTTACCTCTGGCTTCTATCATAACAGAGAGTTGAGCAGCAAGCATGATATCTAACCTCTGGCTTCTTTTACAACAGAGAGTTGAGCAGCAAGCATGAAATCTTACCTCTGGCTTCTATTACAACAGAGAGTTGAGCAGCATCCCCTGCCTCCAGCATCATGTCTAGGTCCGACGGTGATATCCCATCTAATGGTAAGTTATTTAAAATGATGAAATTTGTCTGACCCGAGTTCCCTGGAGTAGCTGCGAGGAATGGCGATATTCCTAAATCAAAGGAGATTCGATCTCCTCTACGTATCATCAATCTGTCATTTTCACTGAGTGGAAAAGTTGCTACCGACCTCAATGCAGCTGAGCGTGTGTCAAGGGTGACGGATTTTATTGGTAATATTGTACCACCTGTTTCTCGCCAAAGAGTGAGATTAAATGTCACTTGTTCTTCTACATCCATTCTAAGACCTGTTAGAATCAGGTCGCAATCAAATGTTTGGTTGTAAAAGAGAATCCTGTCGCTGCTGATGGTTTTAGGGCTAGGATTCTGACTAA
This sequence comes from Apostichopus californicus, assembly GCA_020650975.1. Taxonomy (NCBI): domain Eukaryota; kingdom Metazoa; phylum Echinodermata; class Holothuroidea; order Aspidochirotida; family Stichopodidae; genus Apostichopus; species Apostichopus californicus. Next base: position 983 of record JAIPMN010023449.1, read on the forward strand.
AGAGAGATCCAAAATTATCACATTCTTGCCCTGAAATAAAAAGCAGAGGGAAAAAGAAAACTGGTGTCTGGTGATAGAGTAAAATTGTATTTACTGCTACAGTCAGTGAATAACTAATAGAGTTGATTAAAGTGAGAATTCATTCATGCTTTGATACATGAATTTATTTACAAAGGTTGTGAACAGGTGTGCTTTTTTTCCGTGGGAATCTGCAATCAAGTTACTTCAGTCTTCATACAATTCATGAACATGGAATTTAACTTTACACATGTCATTAGAGAAAATACTGTACAGATAGTCAGCTTCAGAAAGGTTTGGATATTCATAGTGTCAATGGGTCAAAGGTTATCAGCCTGGATATAAAGGCAATAGCTCTGTAATTTGACACTTAATCAGGATCGGAAACAGAACTCCCAAATTATCCGGCACAAAGTTCCAAATCAAATCACCAATTATAAACATAATTTCTGACCGGACTGAACTCAGAGATGTTATTAATCCTAGAGCATACATGACCTAGAATACATTTGCAAACATTTGCATACAGAGTGTATATCAAAGTCAACAATCTGTTGTGCAGAGCTACTGCTGTATCACATAATAAATCTGTGTAACATACTTTTTTGAGTTTGCGGATATCTTAGAGACGGTGGTATTCTTTGGATGTTAATTTAAAGACCTTCAGAAAATTGGGACAGTTTAAAATCGGGACAGTTTAGTGTGTCCACACAATAAGAATATTCAATGCCAAAACACGGGGCAACCCCGATTCATTATGACGTATGATAACCCTAGATTACACACGTTAACTTAAGCGAGTTATGTATTTGGAAATGACAGAGATTTATGAATCCTGTATCTTACCTGTGCCGATGGCAGGGGTTGGAATACCTCCAGGTGGGACAGTGGGTGGCATCACATTCAAATCTAGGAACAGATTAAATATGAAAAGATTTCAAGAAACTTAATCTAAACAGCAGCTTGAATGATCCACAACAGATCCTATCAATAATTTCATAGCTCGTTCTCCTGTTGATATTCCAAGATTTTTGTTCATTTTTTGTTCCTTGCAAGAAAATATTTAAATAGATTGAAAAAGTGTGATTTTGACACACATTGAGACAGACCTAATTTCCACTCTTTGTGACACACCTCAACAGCTTTTTACAGCAGACAAGTGTGGAAACTCCAGAACACTGGTTGTCACAAGCATTTCTAGCAACCTGTGGCAAGAAATCCAACTGGTGTTTACAAGAAAAAATATATAATTTGTTTTTTAACAAGACAATTTTAATACACATTTGTAATTTTCACATGTCAAGTAGCTGGGTTAGCCTCTGCTCACATCAGGTGCTGACTGAGAGCAATCTGCCTCCCACCCCCTCCCCCACCCACAAAGACATCACATAGAACACTCCACCAACAAGACAAAATATGTATAGTAGCTGTAAACATATTGCAATGTTTTGGGAGGCTACAGAGGCAAGTGCCTCCACCCTCCCCCCCTCTCCATTGTTCTGAACCGAACCCTCCAGCACTGCCCAATTACCCAATAAATCTGCCCCTGATTCACACTGTATCCTCCTTTCATGATGTAGGTTAATGTTATACTAATCAAGAGCATTCATTAGCTGGTAAATTTACCTGAATAGCGCAGCCAAAAGCCAGCCAACATGTCATGAGCATCTTCGCTAGCTGTGAACTTGACTTCAAAGATGTTTCCTGCCAGTCTGTATTCTTGCAACACAGTACTAGAATCAAATGTTATCTTATCCCCTGATGGTCTGGCCAAGATTTCCAGTTTATCCTCAACATAAATGTCAAGAAATTCAAATTCAAGAAGTATAGTAGTTTGCTGATCAAACATTATCCTCCAGTCTCCGTTTATCCCTGATTCATAAAAACCAGGGAAGTTAGGAGAAACAATACTACCACTGCTATCTGTAAACGTCCCACTCTCTGAGCCAAGAAGTGCTGTAAATAAGAAGACAGAGCCATGATAAAATACAAATAATCATAATGTCTAGATAAATGTAGATATGTCAAAATTGGTATCATATTAAAACAATGTAAAATGTGGCCCTCAGAGTTTGGGTTCCAATCTGCAAGTACCTCTAGCCTGCAGATATATGGTACTTGCTACGCTTCAGTAAGTTTCTCACCGAGGACTCTTGTAAAAGCATCTTATGCAGTGGCGTAGCCAGCGGGGGGCAGGGGGGCGGGGGGGCCCCCAGTTGAAATGCTCGCCCCCCCACTTGCCCCCCCAAATGGAATTATTGACTGAGAAAAAAAACTTGAATGCACACTAAATACGTTGCTGGGCCTATGTGCATATTACCATGGTTTTTATGCAATTTTTATTCTTTACCTTTTACCTAATTCTCTATCTGCGAAATTGGGTGGCCAAAATAAAAATTACTTCCATGGGAACATTGCCTTGAAAAAGAATTTGACCCAAGCAGCAGCGCAAAAAACGCCACTGTCTCTGTATTGTCAAATGTGGAAACGGGTTGGCAATTTAATTAAACGGTCTCCGCGGCACTCACAAGCGGAGGCTACGTTCAGTTTATGTTCACATGGTTATCCCTGATCCCTGGATTGTGTTCCGAAATGATTCACACGTGAGTGACAATCTTTGAATACTGACAGAAAGAGCAGTGGCGGAGCGTCCATATAGTCAGGGGGGGCGGATGCCCCTCTGACAGACTCAAGTGGACTGCTGGCGCCCTTTTCAGCTCTTTACCACTTTTTACTTATTCGCGATTATTGACTTTTTTATTGCGCTCTCATCGACCTATTGACATTTGTCACATTTTGTTGGTGTAATTTCGCGCTGACACCTATATTTATTCTTCGTTTATCTGCAAATTAGCTATGCCCGGAAAGGGTCATTTCCGGCAATCTAGGGAGTTTCTTTACTCAAAAAATGTCTGTACGCTACGCGCCAACCTGTGGTGGCGCTCTGCTTAGATAGTGTCGAAAGCGCCCCTACAGACCATTCTCGCCCCTCCTGACCAATACCCCTAGCTCCGCCACTGACTTTCTGAAAAGAGCATATAGTCTATTCAGATTTTTAAAGAGAATTATCGATGACTTTTTCAGTGATCTGTTTTATCGTTAATAATACCTGGAAATAACATAAAACATCAGCTAACTAGAGTGACCATCTGTACCCTACATTGCTGACACAATACCCGATTTGCCACAGTTTGTCATGCAAACTGTTTGGCATGTCTTTTGTACTAGCTTAGTCTGCCCCACCAATCAGACCCTTCGCCCCCCCAGATGGAAAAGTCTGGCTACGCCACTGATCTTATGATAGATAGATTTTTTGCTACCCAACTTAGGCCTAGCAGTGACCAGAGTAAGGAGCATGGAGAAAGAAGGAAACGGTGAGTGTGTACTATACGGACATAAAGTGTGATGTAGTGGGAGATGAGAAGGACGGTGTAGCTGATCGATTTATGACCATGAGGTGAGGAGGCATTGCATTCACTGTCAAACAAATTGCAATGGATGGCTACTCAAACACCCAAAACTATATGTGTTCAGAAAGTAATTTATCAAACATTTCAGTCTTAAACTGTAATTGTAGCAGCGCTGCCATTTGCCAATTGATCAGTGACATGAGCTTCTTTAAAAAACTACAAAATGATTAGTGTTAATTAAGTCAGAAAAGGAAAAAAGAAATGGAGAAGAATTAACATGAAGAGCAGCGAAAGCAGCCACCCTGTAGTGCAGCCAGAGAAGCCACTCTCAACATCAGCCACAGCGCGTACACTCTAGAGCAGCCATACTGTAGTGAAGAGCAGCAACAGTGGCCACACTCAAGAGCAGCCGCATTCAAGAGCAGCCACACTCAAGAGCAATCACATTCAACAGCAGTCATAGCCATACTCAAGAGCAACCATACTCAAGAGCAGCCACATTCAAAAGCAATCACATTCAACAGCAGTCACATTCAACAGCAGTCACATTCAAGAGCAGTCACACTTCAGAGCAGTTATAGCCATACTCAAGAGCAACCATACTCAAGAGAAGTTATAGCCACACTCAAGAGCAGCCACATTCAAGAGCAGTCATAATCAAGAGCAGTCATAGCCATATTCAAGGGCATCAATACTCAAGAGTAGCCACATTCAAGGGAAGTTATAGCCACACTCAAGAGCAGCCACACTCAAAAGCAGTCAAAATCAAGAGCAGCCACATTCAAGATCATAACAAACATTGTTGCCATTATAAACATTTCAGTTCAACTTAGTAGCTGCTAAGATAAAATAATTAAAATTTAAAGAGAAAAAGTTGACAAGTACTGACCTCTGTAATAACTGTAAATGCCCGTTCCTCCACCACATGCTTGACGATGATTGCCAGGACAAGATGTTGAACAAACGCTATTTGGTTGTCTGGAACCAAAATTATCATCAGAGCTACAGTGGCAAATTGAACCACTTCCTATCCGTCCATAAGTGTGAAAAAATCTCCTGCAACCTGACAAACACTTCTCTATAGTCATATCTAAAATGGTCACAGTCCGTTCAACCCAATCATTATTTTGCATGTAACATCCTTCATACAGCGGTACTGTACAAACAAAAAGACAGAAACATAAACATTAAACTTTGAAGAATGCCATGCATCACTCACATAAAATCTTGCTACATCATCCAACATGTGATCCTACAGTACAGTGCCACTTAGAGACTTGTGTGAAATCTCTTATTTTCCTAAAAGTTGTCTTAAATATTCACATTTTCATGATGAAAATTAACTACTTTGCTTCTGAAAACAATCATGCCTGTATTAGCTGATTGAAAACACCTACTTAAAACTAATAACATGAAGTACAACACAAATTAACTGAAGAAACAAAGTAATAAATATACAAAAACATTACCATTCCAATTAGCTAAGTAACAGTAATGTATTAGGTAACAAAACAACCTACTTGACTAACAATATGAAATACAAGACAAACTAATTGAAGAAACAAAGTAATAAATAAGTGGAAAAATTACCATTTCCTTAACATTTCTTTACAACAGAGCTACGTAGTAATGTGATTGTGTAAATGACATACTAAAATATAAGTTTGTTTCGCTCATACTGTAACTAACAATAATTTATAAAGGCACTAAAATGGTCATACATTATTAACACACTTATCATTTGAATGACTTCAAGGCCATTAAGAAACACACATATAGATTGAGTGTCACACTAATTTAAAAAAACATGGACAGAAGTGTCGCAGTAGTCTTGTTTGTCCTTTCCGACCATAATTAAGTACAGTACTGTATGTATGTATACGTAATGAGTTGGAAAATCAAGAACAGTGAAATATTTCCAGCCTCCACCGGGATTCGAACCCGGGCCTCCCTCTTTATATGCGGACATCCTAACCACTAGGCTACAGACGCTGATTGCACGTCCAGAAGTTCGAAACCGGTAAGGAAGGTCGTAATTCCACTGTAGGCGTTTGTCACCTGTATCGAACAATACTAGTTCTGTTTTGGTGACATATTTTGCCTTACTCTAGAGATCAAACATGATGCTAACCAACTCAAAATCATTTGTGATTCCTAAAGCCGGATCTCGAAAGAGATAAGTAAACAGACTTTATGTTAATGAAATGGAGGTAAACGACACAGGCAAATGAATATATATTTGAGGTAGATCATTCATAACTTTCCTACCTCAGGCTTCATAAGACATCTTTTCTACAATTTCATCGAAAGATCAATATCTTGTAATCTGTTACAGGAATGAACTGAACTTTTAAGCTGAACTGAACAAAAGGAGGCTGGATGGGCTACACTGATCTGAACTTACTTTGGCAAGAGACGGTTGCATCATGGGTGCAGCTTTCACGTGTCAGGTCTTGTTGGATCTGATATCCCGGACAATCTGAGAGCTGACTCTCTGTACCTGTGCACCTGATCTGTGTCAGGAATACTATATCATTGTCCTGGATAAGGAAGGCTATACCACTGTCTTGGGCAAGCAATGCTCTTCCGTATCCTGCAAGGAAAAAGTTTCCTTGTCTCAGTCTGAACTGTTTATTATTTGTACAGAATATAAAGAATTGGTTGAAAGTTGTAGAAGTAAACCATTACAGAATATTTTCAGTTAATTTGATAGAAACCCTATCATACTGTGAGTACTGTCCAAATTACCCTGAAGCAACCAAAAGGTGTAATTATGAAAACTGTTTTTTCTTCTTTAATTCTTTGCCACTCTTTATTCACAACACTGTTAATTAAAAGCAATAATTTGTCAACATAAAGTTTGGCATGCATGTCAATTTGATATGAAAATCAAGGTTTCTTTCTGAAACAGGGAGTGGTGTAAGGCATTTAAGAAACAGAATGTTGTTGTTTACAGTATGTTACCAACATTTGCTTGTAAATCACTACTAAAATGTATGTTATACACTTCTCACTTATAGGAGTGTTATTTCCGTGGTTAATTAACGCCTGGGCCTCCAATCATAAGGTCCCCAGTTCGAGTCACTCTTAAGATTAATGTATATCGTCCAATTACAGAGTTGTTGACAATTGATGATTCATAATCATGGATGTTAAATATGAATCTAAGAGACTGACTTTGGCCAGCTTGCGGCTTTGGTTAGCCAATAAGGCTTCTCCGCGAGTTCCTGCTTGCAGGAGGATCTAATATATACATACATACATACATACATGTATATTATAACCTTACTGTATGTCTTTATTATGCTCTGAAGTCTCACTCCACCTAGCCCATTAGTACATTCTGTGATCATATAAATGCCTACTGAATATTAACTGTACATAATCTTTTGACCTCTTTTTTTACTCTTCACACCCCTGAGCCATGTTCTTGCTCTTTGTCAGGGACTAATCTTAACAACCAAGCTACAAATTCTTTCAGGTATAATGTATAGAAAATCTAAATACTGTAATCAGATTTGGAATATGTTCCATATAGGAACAATAAATTGACTCGTGATTACAAGAACACTCCCTCTGTTGTGAACTTAAAGATCTGGGTTATTGGCTCCATTTATAGCATGATATAGCTAGGGCAGTTTTGTGACTATGTAATCGACCTGCTACAGTTGTAAATCTACCTCAGGCTCTAAGATTAGCCTGCATAGCTTCTTAACACCATTAGGCTGTTTGTATAAAAACTGTGTGGAAATATGTTCATGTCTACAGTGTAGTTAATCATACAGCGTTCACACAAAGACCCTCATACAAGAAAAAATATGTGGCAGGCATTGCAGGCTAATTGGTAAAAAGAGGTCATTTTACGACCAAGGCAGGTCGATTACATAATCTCAAGAAACTTTTCCATGATAGTGTGCTATAGTTGGGGTCTATACAGCAGACCTTTCAGAACTTAGTGTACGGCAGATTGATGAACAGGAACAGTTTAATCATAAACCTTAACATGTAAGTGGCAACTGATATTAATGCTGAAATTCACTGAGTGATGTCTATACCTATGTGATATTATATGGCACATATCAGAAGTATTTTAAAATAATTATATGCTACAAATTTCTCACCAAGCTGACGGCAAACAACATCGGCATCATTTAAGTCCCATCCATCAGCACATACGGTACCCCAGGATCCACCAAACTCTACTTCCACTATACCTTCAAAGGATCTCCGACTCCCAGCTAGGCGGACATCATTATCTGTGAACAAGATAAGAGCAAATGTAACAAACTTTTGTCCTTTTGGGTGGTGGGGGGGGGGGGGGGATTATGGATAGACCAGGAAGGTATCAGGTCACACAAAGACATCAATATTACGTTGCTTTCATTCAGCAATGTACAGTAGCAATCGAAAATCATTGATGTCATTGGCATGTATGTAACTTGAATTGAATTCTACACGTCTAGCCTAGGCGAGTGAGCCACTAGTAAAACAATATCGCAATACACTAGCATAGGCCGACCCAAAGTGTAGGCTGTGGGTTCCCTTAAGTCTATAATAGGCATAGCATACAAGTTACAAAGTAGGCTAGGGGCCTACGAATTAGTTCGATTAAGCTGGCTTACGTACTCGTAGATTTGATATGAAACATCGACCTTTTCCTACTGTACTCTGAATGAACTTTTTTGGTTTACTTTTCAGTTAAACATGAAAACCCTTACACGTGATCGTAAGTTCATGGTCATTATTCGAAATCAATCACATCTTGACAGGCTGTTTTAAAGTGTGTACAACATCGCCACCCATGTATAGTTGTAACGTTCCTACATTGTCAATGAAATTACTATACATTCGTTATTGCTGGACCTGGAAATGTGTTCGTCCCATTGAATTTCTATGGTTCGTCCTCGTCGGCGTTTCGTCAATGGTTTGAAGGTGGTCGTATGTGACGTACATTATGGAACGCGATTTGGGTATTAGTAGGCCTATTGCCGTTCTGTGCCTTGACAACAAACGACATTTGTAATCATATCGTCCCCCATACGTACATTTCAGTCGGAAAAAATATGCAGGCCCATAGCTTCTTCCAAAATTAAGGACGCCATCTGTAACCTTATGTATCACGTGTCAAAAATGTTTAAACTTAATCCAATGTAGTTTATGAAATTAATGGAACACATACTGTTATTACAGCTATTATACGCCTGTCGAAACTTCATCAGCCACTATAAGAGGGATAAAACCGGTGGCAGACAATTAATGTGCTACTCATATAAATGAGAATATCTAACATTTTACATTGTTAGCTGAAGAACCATATCTAAACAGCGAGCTGCTAAGGCAATCCAATGTCAGCTTCTGATGCCTCAGCATACAAAACAAAGCTCCATTGGAAAACATGAAAAGACTCTACAAATAGGAATCAAGAAAATTGAAGATCGTTCTTTAAATTTAAGTCTATCTCTATTCCAATGTTCTTCAAGTCTTACTGTATAGATTACAATTAAAAATGAGTGTCTCTTTAAAGTCCATCTCTTTTAGGCCTAAATATATCTTTCAAAGATTTTAATGTCACCTATACAGTAGGTCTACTTTCTTTCTTTTAATACAAAACCTTTGAAACCCCCTTTGATGTGCAAGTTCATGCTTCCTTCCCCTTAAGTTGATCGGCAGTTTTAAAAAAAAATGGCAGTTTTCATCAAAATGTGTCAATGTACATGTGGTATGAATTCTTGAGAGGATGAAATTATGGTTTTTGACGTACAAAGAATGGCAACACATGTCTTGTCCCTGTGGAATGTGAATTTCTTAAAAAAAAATATGTATAGCCCGGAACCAGGTAGGCCTACAATTACACATAACTGGACTATAGCTGTAGTGAATAAATCCAGGTCATACAAACTTAAATGCATTGAAAAATTCATGTTGTTTTTCAAAGACGATTATCTCCTCGCTCTTAGCAGGAAGTTGTCGCTAGAAGCTCTATATATGTTCCAAGATTATTGTGATTTATTAGCTGAAATATTGACAGTTGTATCTGTGCTCAGAATTACCCTATGGCTCAGCTTTGTTTAGTTCTTAGATTTTGCATTAATCAGTCATGTACATGTACACAATAAAATTGTGTTAAAACTTAAACAGTAATATCCCACTAATTTAAGTTTCTTCCAAGTTTACTGGAAGAAACCTGTTTCGTCCGTCCGGAAAATATATGGTTGTTCCCACGGTTCTTTCCACCTTGAAAGAACCTGGCGAATCCTGAGACTTTCATGTTATCAACTTTTATTTTAAAATATAATAAAACTGTTAGCAAACTGCTTATCCACTAGAGAGCCTGTGTAAGAGAATGTGTAAAAGTAAGTTGGCCTGACGTTTCGATCCTAGCAGGATCTTCTTCAAAGGCTAAATGACAAGTAACAGTAACAGAAGGTACAAAAACACGCACAGAATATAGCAGTTTTATTCTTGTGTTTCAGTTTTTCATTTCATTTTTATTATTTACTCATCCCGCTGCTTTCACCATGTCTCACCATTTTCCTTTGTGTCAGAAGCTCAGAAATCTTGCTTTCTTCTCTCCATCCCTTGTCTACTAATCCCCTTACATATATCTCTTTGTGTTCACCATGCTCATTAACTTGTTTGTATTCTGTGTGTTTTTGTAGTACCGTATGTTACTGTTTCACTTGTCATTTAGCCTTTGAAGAAGATCCTGCTAGGATCGAAACGTAAGGCCAACTTACTTTTACACACAGCTTTTATTTTAATATACAAGAGCAAAACATGCAGTTTAATTACTATGGATTTCAACCCGGAAATCATTGGTTCGAAGCCAGTTCTAGCCATTAATATCTTTACTCATTTCTATTGTATATAATTTCCCAGTCAGTTTTTCGTTTACTTATATGTTAAATTTGAGGGTTATAAAGAAAACATAACCGACACACCTGTCGCTCGTTAATATAAATCGCTCTGTTTATGTTTATGAAGTTTGATGTGTTGGTTGATTTCTTAGAGTTACTAATCGAGATAGGATAAAATATTAACATAATTGCACACACTGATGAGGAACCAACGTTATCATTCATTTAGTCTTAAAGTAGCATTCCAGTGATTTATTTATTTATATATATAAACAAAAATTATACGTATAAATTACGTATAGTACTATATCAACTACTGTAATTTTGTTCTTCTACTTTTAACATGAAAAGACTTAAATATATTAAGGTATATATACTTTAAGTCATAATTAAATGTACATGTACCGGCCGTAATGGAAGGAAAGTATAAAGCCATATAACAATAATAAATGAAACTTCTACCTGCACACTCGGTACACTGGCTGGTAAAGATCAACAGTAAAATTGAGAAACAGACTTCTTTGGCAGTTGCAGAGTGACGAAATCCCATCGCTATCGTTTGATAATATTTCAAAGTTAACATGAATCCATAAATAAAGACACCGGTCAGTTGAGATACTTTCTGTTGCCTACCATTTGTAATATTTGCTCTTCAGTACCTAGGCCCTATGTATAGTTTATAGTCTACGGTATACTGTATATGTGAATCGCAACGTAACTTGCTTCATTTAGCAATACAGCTGCACACAACCGATGCTTCCTTTAGACTGCATTGTGAGTCACCTATTTCTGTTCGGTCAACCGTTTCAGATACTCTAGGTGGAGTTACCAGACGACCCTATACTGTGCATTTAACTGTTGCTATTCAATGGAAACCATTCAACCACGACGGCAAACACCTATACAACCTATAGGTGCCCACGCTATATATAACGTGTGTGGAATAGAAGGCGATCTATATACCTTTTTTTTTCTTTCTTTCACTTAATCTTGTCGAATAAACAGTGTCCTTAACACCGCAGTTTTTCTGTGCTGCTTCAGATGATATTAAGCACAAAGTGTGTTTACATTGAAATGAATAGAAGTCCGTAACCTTCATTCTCAAAAAGCATGTCACCACCAAAGAGGTGTTGATATGGAATATATCAATACCATGTACCATTCCGCTGTTCACTAAGGGAATAAAAAACAATATGTTGGACTATGTTTATTTTGCTCATTAAGTAAATACAATGCGATTAAATGATTCTGTAATCCTCCAAAGTTGAGGATATCGGTTCCAATCCAGTTCATTTCCAAATATGTAGTTATGTTCTCCTGGTTTTGAAAGAATTTTCTGTTGACAAACAATGTGAAACTAATATGAAAGAGAAATTAGTCCCGCCACTGCTATAGTTGAAAACCCAACCTCAATATCTTGACCAGTTACGGCTGCTTCAATGTAACCTATTTTGACTGGCTAAACCTTCAACTACTCCAAGAAGCTGGAACACAGAATTAAGGGGGTCTGTGATGTCACCAGGGCAAAGGCTCTTCCAAGGCTTTAGTTAGGCTCTTATAATGTTCATCGTTGAAAACTGAGAGGCCTACATTTGAAATGTTTTCTTAACTATCAAAGTTCTCGAGCTGTACTTAGAATTTCATCAAACTGTGTATACATTATTGATACTTTATAAAGAAAAAACCAAACACATTTTACTCTGAGTGCCGTGAAGACATAATCAATTCTGCTGTTGCCAGACGCATTGACAAAATATCACATAATATGAAAAAAAATAAATAAATTCGCGCTACAAAATGCTACAATGATTTGGTTTTCGCCTAAAGATACACAGAAATAGTTCAGCAATTTGGCTAAGCAGTCAACTTTAGCCATCAGACAATCCTTTAATTTCTCTAATTTGCAACTTAAACATTCCTTCCATACAAATGCTGTCCAAATATGTTGATTTAATCATACAATTTAATTTACGCTAAATGTAACAGTACGTATAGTGGTTCTAGAGGGACGTTGCGCGAGTTTTCGATGTTTCGACTTAATGGTTTCAAACTTTCGAATTTTGCGTTTCGACAACTTTATGTCCATATACCGATGTTTCGACTTTATTGTTTTGAGATTTCGATGTTTTGATATTTCTATCTTTCAATTATCTCGACCTTTTCGTTTCGGATTGTTTTTTTTTCCAGACTTTGATGTTTCGACTATACTTCGTTTCGAGTTGTCGATGTTGAGATTTCGACTTTACTAGTGCTGACTACCATGATGTAACTGACTATACATGTGACTTGATTTGAGTGGTAAGCGCAGAAGCTATCTCAAAAAGTCCGAGAAAATTGACCCCTTGTGCTGCATCCCGAACACAAATTCCATTATTTGAATGTAATTCAAAGAGCAATTTTCAGTTATATTTTCCTTACATTTTCAACCACAAAAAAAAAACATAAAAGCAGAAAGGAAATAATTGTGGACATTTTTACCAGGAAAGACGATTGTGTTGCTTAATGTGTCTGAGATTTTTATAGTAAAAGCGTTATTTGCATTGATTTAGTGTAAGATCAAGAAATATATAGAATACCCAATTGTAATCAGGTTACTAAATGAGCTTTTGGAGGGCATTATAGTAATTCGACGCATGCATTACAGGCTGATTTATGAATGAACTTTGATTTAGAATTATTAACATTTCCAAAAATTGTGTTATGTGATCCCTTGCTTGAGTTCCTTGTTCTCAACTTTCCTCTCTCTCTCTTTTAGTAAGTTACTTTTTTGTGCTGCATAATACTGTGAGATATCACGTGACATTATAGGCTGGTTTATTCTCCAGCTGCAACGAACGCATTATGTATTGACTGTTACATAATTGCAGGCTAAGATCATGTGTTGTATCTATATTTCTTTATATTCTAAGGGACTCGTGATCGCTAAATATTCTGTGATAAACTTCACAGTCAGTCTCGATATAACAGCGACTGGAGTTGAGAGCAGGTTAGTTCAGTTCAGTAGTTTGATTTTCGCGCCCCCTGCAGGCTCAATCCTGCCTGTCTGTCTTAAATAGTATCGAAAAGAACCAACCACGGCACCGCAATACTTTTAAAAGAGCTGACTGTATCTAATGCCAGATAGTTACCAAGTGTTTATAGAAAATTTGAATTCCAATCATGTATAGATTCAGATTATGTTTAAAAATAAAATGAATGACTGTACCAAAAATTTAATATATTTGGTAATTTTTAGTGTAAAAGACGAGTATGTTGGCATTTTGTTACTATATATGTGGATGTCATAGTGACACTAGCATCCGACACCTTTGTAATTGTAATTTTTCAGATCGTTTCTCTGTATTTTGGTTAAGATCAACTGTATTACCCTGTTCTCCTTTATGGGGAATCATAATACACACTTGACGATGATCACACAGTTGCAGTTTCTATGCAAGGGGACTGTGAATGAGAGCGGATCAATCGTTTCGTTTTTTGGTTTTTCGTGCCCAGGTTTGTTGTTGGGTTTGTTCTTGGGTAAATTTATGAACGGGATTCTAACCAGTCACCTCTCGGTTACAAGCCCAGCGCTCTACCAGCTGAGTTATCCAGGCCATGAGCGTTATGGTAAAAGAGTTGAATTCAACTACCGTTAGGGCTGACGTCTGATATTAATGCCCCCTGCTGCAGTGTAGACTCATCCTACGTTACTATCTCGCCATGGCTATAGACTGATGGCCCACATCTGCAGTGTAGGCTCCTCCCACTTTACTATCTCGGCATGGCTATAGACTGATGGCCTCAAGTTTGATCACCGTTTTGTCGCCATACGGCAGCAGAGGAAAATCCTCTGAGAGGTGGGAGCTCGCAATGTGTGATTCATGTGTACCTATCGGTGAAATAAAGTCGTAGCGCTCAAGCCAGTAAAGATAAAGTTTACATAATTTTATGGAGTTTCCGGGCAAATAAACAGGAGTTATAGAATCCGGTTCGCAACCCATCAAGACGACACTTGATAGGGTAATGAAGCACGTACTAAAATTTCGAATACCTTAATTTTAAAGTTACGACTTCCTCTTGAGGACCACGCAAGTACAACGTATGAAAATGTTTGAGGAAATCTCAAGTTCATGTAGTGAAGAGAAAATAACAATTCCAAACGTTTTATACTTACACTATACTGTGCATACATCGTCTTGTTTAACGACATTACAAGATTTAAAGAAAACAGATTGATCAAAAGACGAGATGCAGAATTATTATAGAAGATTGATGTACCCACTCAAACTTATATGTTTGGTGTTATTGTAACAAATGTTTAAGTAACTGGTTAAATATTTCAAGTGCTAATATTGCTACCACACGGGGAATTCCATTACAACCTACAAAAATGTGTTTGTATTTGTCATTAGTGTACGGAAGCGTAAAAAGGACATGCACATGGACGAGTTATACATTTCAATAAACTTGTAAACATTCTTAGCATAGTTTTCTTCAAAACGGTAAAATCTGATAAATGTCCGTTTTGCGAACTTTGAACAAACTTGGCACAATGTAAAATATATGTGATCAAATAACCGTTTTGACGCAATGAACTAAATGTTCAAAGCGGTAAAATCTGATAATAACCGTTTAACACCCAGGGGCATAGCGAAGGTTTTTTTGTTCTGGGGGTGTGGAGAATTTGATTTGCCGACGGATCTGGAAGTGGTGACTGAAATGGGGGGAGGGGTCTATGGGGAGGGGGTGTCCCCCTTTTTTTAGTTTTGAAACGTCCTTAGATGCAATCTGGTGCATATTTTAAGTCGAATTTGATTTGCCGACGGATCCCTTAGACCCCTCCCCCTCCCCTTTGGAAAATTTTTAGTTTTGAAACGTCCTTAGATGCAATCTGGTGCATATTTTAAGTCAAATTTGATTTGCCGACGGATCCCTTAGACCCCTCCCCTCCCCTTTGGAAAATTTTTAGTTTTGAAACGTCCTTAGATGCAATCTGGTGCATATTTTAAGTCAAATTTGACACGGAAGAAGCTCCCGTTCTCCTTTTCTCTATTCAGCTTTCCTTCTTTCTTCCCCTTCCGCTCTCTTCACCTTTTCTCCTTTTGCAGACAGACCCAAAATTTGCCGACAGCGACCAAATTATTGGGGGTGTGTGACACCCCCCCCCCCCCCCCGCTCGCTTCGCCCCTGTTAACACCTGTAACTATTGTGACAAAACCTCAATTTTTCAAATAAGCGCGTTGCACAATTTACATTTTACAGCATCTTGACAAAACGTCGAAATCTGAAGAAAAAATACTGTGGTTTTGGCGAGATGTACAAAATAACAAAACTCTACAATTACCATTTTGCGCACTGTCTTGTTAGCGAGTATTAAACCGGCAAGATTATTGTCCCCGGACCCCTTTTGCAAATGTGTGTGAATCGTTTATTGTGGTGTCTTTCCTACGCTTCCGTAATAATGCTCATTGACCGAATGTTACAAGACCATTCGAAAATAGATTCCTATATAAACGCGTGCATTTATGTTTATTAGATATTACACAACAGCATATATAGACGGTGCTTTCCAAAAATTGTAAACATTTTGAAATTTCTCACACTTCATATTTGCAAAATTACCAATATTTCCCTTGTATTTATTTTCTTAGAAAAATATAAAAACTGTTTGGAGTAACTATTGTGTAACACTGGAAGCTCACTCAGCGTAGTCCGTACGTTGCCTTTAATAGCGAAATGCTGGATCCACGCACAGGCGTAAGTGTATATGTTCCTGGGTAGGGGGAGGGGGAAGGGGGCTAGGGTGACACTTTTTAAACAATGAAAACCTCTCCTACTGTCCCTTAGTACCAAGAAAGAGTATTTGAATCAACATTTCGAAGAATGTAATTGTTTTAACAAAGTATTTAGAAGGAAGAAATGTTGTCACTATTTAGTTTACTTTGGTTATAGTTGTTTTTAATATTTTTATGCAATAGTAAATTTTCCTTGCTGAAGGGATATGTAGACCTATTCGATATACATGTCGTGTCTGCCTACGTTTGTGTAGATGTGATGCATCGACTTGAAAACACGAAAATGCACAGACAATGTACATCATGATGGTTTAACTTACGTTTATAGGCCTAATTGATGTATGAATCCATCATATAGTGAGTAAGCTACATGAATATATCGTTTAATGGAGTGCAAGCGTCATTTGAGGTCATCATAGGTCAAAGTCTGGAACTTAAGAAATCAAACAATTCCAATGGTAAAGTTTGAACAATTCATTTTTACTGTGTGGATCCACGTTAATGAATTAAAAAGTCAGGGTTCTTTGTTGAGGTCAAAGGTCATTTGGGTTAAAAGTTTGTAAGCACCATTCCTACACCAATAGTAATTCAAGGATATATACCATGTAATCAGTACATTCTTAGTGTGTAGAATAGCTCCACGTTAATATGAAATACCAGATCTCTTTTCTCTTCTGTGGACGCAGTGCGACGTAAGAGCACATTTGAGGTCAGCGAACAGCAAAGCATGGAACCCTTGTAAGCACAATAGTTCCACACATTTGAACTTCTGAATGCAGATATCTGGAGGAGGGATGTCCTGTCATCAAGTTTGCCGATGAAACCACCATGGCCGGCTGGCATCATACATGGTAATGATGACAGGGCATACCTGCGCCAGCCTCAGTCATTCGTAGATTACTGTGACTCTAACTTTTTGCAATTAAATGTATCTAAGACAAAAGAAATGATGATTGATTTTAGACGTAATGATATTTTACCACGGCCCGTTATTATTAAATGTAATGAAGTATAGAACGTGTTTCATCATACAAATATTTAGGAGTGGTACTGGATGATCAATTGACTTGGGGGGGGGGGGGGGATCA
>JAIPMN010023449.1:18139-30492 GCA_020650975.1 Apostichopus californicus
TAACACTTCTTCTGCGCGTGTCATGTTTTTCGATGTCTCTTCTGCCTTTAATACTATACAACTGCAATTAATTGTCTCTAAGACAAAAGAAATGGTTATTGATTTTAGACGTAATGATATTTTACCACCACCCGTTATTATTCAAGGTAGTGAAGTAGAACGTGTTTCATATACACAAATATTTAGGAGTGGTGCTTAATGATCAATTGACTTGGGGGGGGGGGGGATCATATTGATGTACTAGTCAAAAAGTTGAATTCTAGGCTCTATTGTCCTCGGAAAATGTCATTATTCAATATGCGTTCAGAAATTTTAGAGATGTTTTATAAATCTACTATTTGTGGAGTCTGGAAAATATTGTCTAATTTGCTGGGGGTGGTAATATCAGTATATCAGAAAGGGACCGTTTTGACAATATTATATTAAGAAAGCTGAAATCATATTTGGGGGTTCTCAGTCTGCTGTTGACACTGTCTACCAGTGCCTTCTACAATCCAAGCTTGATACAGTGTGGAGTGACTGTAGTCACCCTTTCCATCACACACCTTCAAGACAGCTTAATTAAGAGAGGTATTGTCAGACTGTGACTCTCACAAATAAAGACTAACCGGCACCGTAATTCCTTCATCCCCCGTGCAATAATACTTTACAATAATAACTTGAGTCGTTAATTGTTTGGCTTATTTAATGGGTATGCTTACTGTTTTTATCCATTTAATCTGTTCTTACATTTTCAACTCTTTAAGTGTAAATATGAATATAGGTTTATATATTTTTGTACTTTTGATATGTGCGAGTATCGTAATTTCCTTTTATGGAGCAATAAAGTTTTACTTACTTACCTACTAGTGGTAAAAAATGTTATTTTGAGGTCAACCTGTGTCCAAGTCTGGAAATCTTAGGAGCATAATGAATCGAAATGTAAAGCTTTGATGAACTTCATGTGTTTTTCCACCTAAATGCAAGAACCTTACTGTATTGTCTATTGCTTGGAAAACTTGAGAGGAGTTTAATGTTGTCTTTTGCTTTTCATTGGTCCATTATAGTAGAAGTGTTGATTTGAAGGTGTGGAAGAGGTTTTCTTGAGGAGAACGGATGGGATAATTTTAATTTTTTTGCAGCAAATTTCATTGCTGAGGGTTAAAGATTATTGTTGATTTTTGTTCTTCATCGGTCCATTCAAGGGCGTAGGAACCGGGGGGCTGGGGGCGCCAGCCCCCCAGTGAAAAATATGGAGGGACGGAAGTATCATTCCGCCCCCCCCCCCCGCTTCGCAAGTCAGAAAACCCCTTTTTCATTTCCAAATGAGAAAAAGTGGGGTGCATTGGATTTATGCAAAAGTGTTATATCATATTAATACAAGATCAACCACAGTTTTATGCCTATTATCTCCTCTTGGATCAACCTATAGCTAAATTCTTGTTGCACGTTTTATCAATAACCTAAATTATAAATGTAACTTTAACATCACATTAAGTTGATTTACAAGTTTTACTCATAGTAATTCACATATGGACGAAAAAGTTCAGTACGTATAAATGATAACAATAAGAATCCATATAATATGATGCAATCATAGCAAAATTGTATTGATTCAATATTTATTTTTAAATTAGTCATTTTCCTTCTCTTGGACATCTTTTGCTTTTTGAAGCATAAGACAAACAAAATCTACATTAATTTACGTATCAAAAAAGAAAAAAAACAGAGAGAAAAATATCTGAAATACCACTCTGCTAAAGAATGAGTATATCATGACGGTAGTTGCTTAGGTTATGGGGAGCAAAGTTCACTCAATCCAGAGAGCTACAGTATGTTGGTACATACTGGATATTGATAACTTATAAGGCTAAGGAAAATGGGTACACCTTTTCACATCATCATAAGGTATGAAGGAAAATAGGCAGAGGGACAGAAAAGCACACTCACCACAATTTCTATTAACACTTTTGTACAGAAAAAGTTTTCATTGGATAAAAAGTAAAAAAATTGGACACAGTTTGGTAGCTTCTTTAAAGAATGCTTAACTTTGCGGTCCAGTTTCACGTACACTGTATACTTATCATTAAAATCATCCTACATCCCAAGAAAGAAGAAAGAAAACATCCAATTGGCCAGTGTTTCCCTACCTGTGGATAAATTACCCCTGGATCAATTTTTCCCTCTCTTTCTTTGTTGGGAGGAGAGGGCAGGGGGCTGAGAGGAGTATATGGCTCTGTTTTTGACAGAAAGAAAAAGAAATGATATTGTGGAAACATATGGTACATTCATTGTTTCAGGCCTCTTTGTATGTTGTTATACTATGTAACATGCTGTAATGTACTTAGGTGTATGATCATATAACTACAGTGAAATTCACTTACTACACAAGGCAACAAAATTAACTGGTTCTCTTTCTTCCAACGGAGTGAATGTCTGTTCTAGAGAGGACATGTGGGAGGAGTATGGGCTTGGAAAAAAGGGCAGTTTGGGTAACAGTTCCAAAAAGTTTAGGAACCACTGGCCTATATACTGTGATATAGATATACAACAAAAACCCAAAAGCTTATAGAATGGCTTATCCCATTGCTGATAACAAGATAAATGCTATCATTTATCTTGGCTATTCAGGACGCAACCTTTGCTGACTCTTTTCCTTCCTCGTTCCGTGTGGTATTTCTCCTCCACACTCCGAGGGCCATACAAGAGGACATAAGCGCAGTGCCAGTCACCGCCTCCTGAGAGTCTCAAGATGTCTGCTGAAGTCACAGGAGATACATCATCGTCATCAAACTTAATCCATTCATCTGGTATAGAGAGAAACCTGAATTACCTGAATTACATTCTGGGGTTATGTCAAAGTTGCCAGTTTGTTCACACTGAAAGTTATCTGCATTAGGTTGAAGCCCCGATGTGCACGTTAGAGTCACACTGTCACCAGCTTGAACAAAGCCATCTGGAATATAGTCTAAGACCTCAGGCGAACTGGCTTTTATGACAGCTTGCCCAGGAAGCCGATTCAGAAAACATTTACTTACAACTGCAATAGAGAAGAACGAAGGAAAGATAAGCAGTATTGTCTCACGTTTTTCTTTCAAAGTAACAAAAAGGCACTCAATAAATAAATTAATGCAATTCAAATATTAATTTTAGTCACTCAAAAGTATTTATTTAAATCTTATTTGTCCTATCCAATAAAACACATGATGTACAACACTGATACCACTCTGCAACTACAAAGAAGAAAGAAATACATAACTCAGCTTGTACTGATAATAGTGATAAGGTGAGGGGCGGAGGGGGAAGGTCAGAAGTTTGGGCTGAAATTGGTTCCCCTTGGTTCTAAAAGCAATTTTTTGTCCTTTAGAATGTGTGTGCTGTGCATTCACTGGGACTTTTGTGAGTGATTAGGAATAGTCCAGTCCAGGCCTAGCACACCAAATATGTCCATTGTTGAAACATCTTGCGATTTTCTGAAGGAGTGAACAATACATCAGATCTGAAGGAAGTTAGGACCACCTACTATACTGCTACGATATCAAGATGGCAGATAAAATATGTCAACATACCTTGAAGCCGCAATCGGATTGAAAAGGCTCGGGATGAATTGGTTGAATCATCCGAGGACAATTCATTTGGCAGCGTGTTTCCTACTGGAAGTTGCCAGACCAGATATTCTCTTTCATCCGGTTCCGGCCCCAAACCATAAATGATTGAGTTGTTTATTGTGTATGATATACCAAGAATACTGTCCTCCAAGAAAGTTAATTCTTTCTGTAAGATAATATTCCTCTGTACTCCAGGTAAGGCAAAGTCACTAGCTCCGACTGACACAGAGCTTTCATCGAGTAGCTCAAAGGCGTTACCGCGAGGCACCCAAGAGCTCAGTACAAATAATCTGTTCGGTTCACTATAAACCGTCACGGAGGTCACGCTTCCCCTGCAGGAGAATGGTTCACCAATGTTTAACAAGATGAGACCCTCTGGGTCAGTCATGTTACGACTGTCCAAGAGGCTGTCCGTAGAACCTATGAATTCGGGACAGATTTCTGCAGGATTAGAAATTGAATGGAAGGCGTTGATGAAGCAACATGTACAAATATAGTTTATTCAGACTGCTTCATAGCTTATAATGAAAATAAAAAAAAGTTGAGAAAACTGGGACTTAGGCAGAATAGGCAGAAAGATTTACCATGTAAATGTTTACATGTTTACAGCTCTTTATACTACTGTATGTGCTGCAAATATCAAAAATGTTATTTAAAGCAGCTTTTTACATTTTGTCGCCGTTTTCCCACCCTTTTGACATGTCCATCAAGTTTTTTACAAGTATTTATCACAAAACAGCAAACTAATATATTAGCCAAGATTTTTCCCTGCCAGAAGCATTAATTGGCCAGTAATTAAGGACATCACAGATCATGAGTAGCTTGTCTTCCAACAAATTCCTCATTTAAAATTAATCACATGCAGTTCCCCAAATCCACTAGTTTAAATTCAACCAATCATTAAATAGCTAGCATCTTCATTTATGAGCTGTTGCTTAAAATAGACTCATTCACAGTAATCCGAAAAAGTTGCGTCGGTATCACAGCCATACACAATGTACACAAATAAAGCATGGTGTTGTAGTACATATTGGTGTACTGGGCTGCTTACAACGCCGGCAAAGTGAAAATTATTTACCTCATTACTCAATGACATTCATATAATTTAAATATTCATATTATGGGCGGAGTTTATTGCTATCCTAACGGAAAACATTTTCGAGAAAAACAACATTCAAAGTTGTAAATTATTTCGACTTTTATTCCACCATTGAAGTTATATTTGAATAGATATAAGCTATGTATGCATGTCGTTATGGTATCCTGGGATCAATGAGGTTAAGAAAATCGTAGAAAAGGATGCCCAAAAGCTGTTTTAATTTTGTACATTGCATTTAATTTGTTGTAAGCTTTCAATATTTTTAGCAGAGTGGTTCATACATACTGTAATTTGGGTAAATTTTGCATAAATAGTTCCTAAATGCCTCCTTACTTAATTTTTTTCAATTGGAGGGTTGCCACAATAGGTCCCTTCTTTAAGCAACAACACCTACCGCTGGAAGGGTGCCAAGATGGAGCTGAAAATTGGGGTCACAATAGTTTGGTGTGCCGAAATATTCTCAGTTGTTTGATATTGATTCAGTCTTGCTGGTTGGGGGAGGGGGTTTGGAGGGGGCTTGGAGAGTGATTGGAGGGGGTGGCAAGTGGCAAGTTTAAACAAGAGAATCTGTAGAATGGGAGAACTTACTACTACAGTTAATTTGTCGATCAAAGTTTCCATCCCTTCCACAGATAGCAGACCTTGAAGATGAATTGGTCAGGTGGTAGTATTGGTCGCATACCACCTCCACAGAATCTCCCTCGAGGATATTAGGAAACTCCGATATCAGTGTGGCATGGCGAACATCGTCACATCTTGCCCGCTCTGTAAGCAATGACAAGTATTTTTAGTTTTGACTCTCGTTGCAGTCCGAAGAAAGAAAATGGAATATTAAGATTTTTACTAGGAAGTTGTGATTGTAAGTGTTCTCTTGTCATTTTGAACTGAGTATGGGATGTAAAAGATCAATTTTTGTACTTGTCATTGGAGACTGTGCTTTTTAGGTCAAAAATGACAATTTTGCCGTTTACAAATGATTTGCACTCAGAGATACAGACAGAGACAGAGATAGACACACACTTTCCTTACATTCCTCTCTCCCTCTCTCTCTCTCTCTCTCTCTCTCTTTCATATTCTTATTCCTAGTGTTATTCTTACAGCACCTAATAATAAAATTGAAAGGTCAATTATTTTATGTCCGGACCTTCTCTTCATCCCTCTGCTTGATAATAGCGTACCACAACTGATTCTGAACTTGACGAGGCACCAGATGAAATGTAACACTAATGAATGCCCAGCTTGTGCAGTCTAAAGCAGGTGAAATATAGATATTAAATTCAATAGATACCCCACCATGTAAAGCTGACAACGTTTAACGAGTACATCCATCATACTTTACGACCATTGCTTCAAATCAACATCAGAAGACAACATTATGCTCAGACAGTGGTTCGATAGTCTATGCAATCAGTCGCACCCGCAACCTCCCCCAACCAGTGGTAAGGTGTACATGCTCCACATTAATTCACATATCAATCTCACAGCTTGGCTCAGAGTACATGCAGTTCAAACGAATATGAGTGGTGAGGTGCACATGCTACATAGTATTGGATATCTTTGTACAATGGCGCAGCATGCTGTACACTTTGTGACGTATCACAAAGTGTACAGTAGTGCTATGTTGAGGCTGTGATATATCACAAGTGTACAGTATAGTGCTATGCTGAGGCTATGATATATCACAAAGTGTACAGTAGTGCTATGCTGAAGCTATAGATGTATTACAAAGTGTACTGTAGTGCTATGCTGTGGCTATGATATATCACAAAGTGTAGCCTACAGTTATGTTATATGCTGTGGTTATGATATATCACACAGCGTACACTAGTGTTATGCTGAGGCTATGATATATCACAAATTGTACAGTATAATGCTATGCTGAGGCTATGACTTCTATTACAACAGAGAGTTGATTAGCAAGCATGATATCTTACCTCTGGCTTCTATTACAACAGAGAGTTGAGTAGCAAACATGATATCTTACCTCTGGCTTCTATTACAACAGAGAGTTGAGTAGCAAGTATGATATCTAACCTCTGGCTTCTATTACAACAGAGAGTTGAGTAGCAAACATGATATCTTACCTCTGGCTTATATTACTACAGAGAGTTGAGTAGCAAGTATGATATCTTACCTCTGACTTCTATTATAACAGAGAGTTGAGTAGCAAACATGATATCTTACCTCTGGCTTCTATTACAACAGAGAGTTGAGTAGCAAACATGATATCTTACCTCTGGCTTCTATTATAACAGAGAGTTGAGTAGCAAGCATGAAATCTTACCTCTGCCTTCTATTACAACAGAGAGTTAAGTAGCAAGTATGATATCTAACCTCTGGCTTCTATTACAACAGAGAGTTGAGTAGGAAGCATGATATCTCACCTCTGGCTTCTATTACAACAGAGAGTTGAGTAGCAAGCATGATATCTTACCTCTGGCTTCTATTATAACAGAGAGTTGAGCAGCATCCCCTGCCTCCAGCATCATGTCTAGGTCCGACGGTGATATCCCATCTAATGGTAAGTTATTTAAAATGATGAAATTTGTCTGACCCGAGTTCCCTGGAGTAGCTGCCAGGAATGGCGATATTCCTAAATCAAAGGAGATTCGATCTCCTTTACGTATCATGAATCTGTCATTTTGACTGAGTGGAAAAGTTGCTACCGACATCTCTTCAGCTGAGCGTGTGTCAAGGGTGACGGTTATTATCGATACTATTGTACCACCTGTTTCTCGCCAAAGAGTGAGATTAAATGTCACTAGTTCTTCTACATCCATTCTAAGACCTGTTAGAATCAGGCCGCAATCAAATGTTCGGTTGTAAAAGAGTATCCTGTCGCTGCTAATGATTTTAGGGCTAGGATTCTGACTAAAGAGAGATCCAAAATTACCACATTCTTGCCCTGAAATAAAAAGCAGAGGGAAAAAGAAAACTGGTGTTTGGTG
Source organism: Apostichopus californicus (assembly GCA_020650975.1). NCBI lineage: Eukaryota > Metazoa > Echinodermata > Holothuroidea > Aspidochirotida > Stichopodidae > Apostichopus > Apostichopus californicus. The sequence continues at coordinate 25,774 of JAIPMN010023449.1, forward strand.
ATAGAGTAAAGTTAAACTAAAGCTACAGTCAGTGAATAACTAATAAAGTTGATTAAAGAGAGAATTCATTCATGCTTTGATACATGAATTTATATATTTTAAAAAGGTTGTGAACGGGCATGCTCTTTTTCTGTGGGAATCTGCGATCAAGTTACTTCATACAATTCATGAACATGGAATTTAACTTTACACATGTCATTACAGAAAATACTGTACAGATAGTCAGCTTCACAAATGTTTGGATATTCATAGTGCCAATGGGTCAAAGGTTATCAGCCTGGATATAAAGGCAATAGCTCTGTAATTTGACACTTAATCAGGATCGGAAACAGAACTCCCAAATTATCCACCGCAAAGTTCAAAATCAAATCAACAGTTTAAATACAATTTCTGATGGATTGAATTCAGAGATGTTATTAATACTGGATCAAACATTACCTAGATACATTTGCAAACATTTGCACACAAAGTGTACATCATAGCGAATGATCTATTGTGCAGTACGTGCTGCTGTATCACACAATAAATCTGTGTAACATACTCTTTTAGTTTGCGGATATCTTAAAGAGGGTAGTATTCTTTTGATGTTCATTTTAAGACCTTTAGAAATTGGGACAGTTCATTGTGTCCACTCAATAAGTATATTCAATGCCAAAAAACGGGAAAATCCCCGGTTCATTGTGACGTATGATAAACCTAGATTACACACGTTAACTTAAGAGAGTTATGTATTTGGAAATGACAGAGATTCATGAATCCTGTATCTTACCTGTGCCGATGGCAGGGGTTGGAATACCTCCAGGTGGGACAGTGGGTGGCATCACATTTAAATCTAGGAAGAGATTTAATATAACAAGATTGCTATAAATTTACTCTAAACAGCCGCTTGAATGATCCACAACAGATCCTATCAATAGTTTCATAGCTCGTTCTCCTTTTCCAAGATTTTTGTTCTTTTTTTGTTCCTTGCAAGAAAATAATTAAATAGATTGAAAAAGTGTGATTTTGACACAGATTGAGACAGACCTAATTTACACTTGTCACAAGCATTTCTGGCAACCTGTGGGAAGAAATCCAAAGTGTTTACAAGAGAAAACACATAATTTGTTTCCAACAAGACAGGTTTCATACGCATTTGTAATTTTCACATGTAAAGTAGCTGCGTGCTTCCCACCCCCAAGGCCCCACCCACAAAGATGACACTGAGGAAACTCCACCAGCAAAAAAAATTTGGATAGTAGCTGTAAACATATTGCAATGTTTTGGGAGGCTATGGAGTGCCTCCACCCCCCCCCCCCCATTGTTCGGAACCCTCCAGCACTGCCCAATTACCCGATTGGTCTGCCCCTGATTCACACTGTACCCTCCTTTCATGATGCAGGTTAATGTTATACTAAGCAAGCATAGCTGGTTAATTTACCTGAATAGCGCAGCCAAAAGCCAGCAAACATGTCATGAGCATCTTCGCTAGCTGTGAACTTGACTTCAAAGATGTTTCCTGCCAGTCTGTATTCTTGCAACACAGAATCAAATGTTATCTTATCCCCTGATGGTCTGGCCATGATTTCCAGTTTATCCTCAACATAAATGTCAAGAAATTCAAATTCAAGAAGAATAGTAGTTTGCTGATCAAACATTATCGTCCAGTCTCCGTTTATCCCTGCTTCATAAAAGCCAGGGAAGTTAGGAGAAACAATACTGCCACTGCTATCTGTATACGTCCCACTCTCTGAACCAAGAAGTGCTGTAAATAAGAAGGCAGAACCATGATAAAATACAAATAATCATAATGTCTAGATATCAAAATTGATATCATATTAAAATATTATAAAATGTGGCCCTCAGAGTTTGGGTTCCAATCTGCAAGTATCTCTTGCCTGCAGATATATCAAGTTTGGGTTCCTGTACTGCAGGTACCTCTTGCCTGCATATATACTGAGTTTGGGGTCCCATACTGTAGGTGCATCTTGCCTGCAGATATATTGAGTTTGGGGTCCCATACTGTAGGTACATCTTGCCTGCAGATATATTGAGCTTGGGTTCCTGTACTGCAGGTACCTCTAGCCTGCAGATATATTGAGTTTGGGGTCCCATACTGTAGGTACCTCTTGCATCCAGATATATTGAGTTTGGGTTCATGTACTGCAGGGGTACCTCTTGCTTCAGAAATATTGAGTTTGGGGTCATACTGCAGGTACCTCTTGTCTGCAGACATATCGTACTTGCCACGCTTCAGGAAGTTTGTCACCGAGGACTCTCGTAAAAGCATCTTGTCAAATATCCTTTAAGTCAAGTGTGCTACATTGCTAAACATAGTGACATAAACCACCATGTCACAAAACAAATGAAGGATTGCTGAAAACAGCTGATCACCCAATTTGTGACTGAAGAGGCTTAAGTTAAGAGCCTTCTCCATTACCGCAACCTTTCGTCACCTTCTGTACCGTAACATGTGAATTTTACTTGTGTGACACTTCAATTTTTTAGTAGAGTCAATTTAAACAGATATCAGTTAGAAGGCCCAATTATTAGAACCTGGCAGGGTATTCTACATAGGTGAATCGAAACAAAAACACAATAGATGGATAGAATAAGGCATTTGTATTGCCCAGCTTTATATCTATACCGAGATGACATAGACATGCAGAGGTGGGCTGGTGAGAAACAAGTTAGGGTTTGAACATGACAGAAACTTACATTTTTCACCTTATTATAAAATTCAACCCTATAAGAAAAAAACATATGCTTTAGATGACCTTTGCATCTATCGATGTTATCGTTCATGCCGATCGTGAGCGATAGTTGCAAAGCTTCCGCCCACAAAATGCAAAAGTTACCAGTACCACAACAGGTGTGTACCCGTGGTACAATAAGTAACAGGGTAGCTGGCCAAGAAACAGTTATAAGGTTTTTAATTACGATTATCAGGAGCAGCACTGTGAAAACACATTTATGGAAAACAACAGAATTGATGTGACCACAAATGTAAAATAGATGGATTGACAGCAATTTTACCAAAAAAATATACAGAACAAAGGGCACTGCATGGGGGAAAACAGGAGATGAATAAACTGTAGGAGGGGTGTACTAAAGAGAGACCATAGAAATAGTGCATGTAAAGGAGTTACTAGGCCTGAGTCCAGTACCCAGGTATCCGGGTACCCGAATCTAAAATGCACTAAACGGGTACCCATTTTCTGGGGGGGGGGGGGAATTGCGTAACAGCTATAGGCCTACGAGTGCGTTCATGATTTCAATAATTCCGTAGGTCTGCTTGTTTTGATTAATCAAGAAAAGCGAATACGAAAAATAAATTTCATAAAATAACTTTCTTGTAGTGTAGATGTTTTTTTTTAGTTTACTATTTCAAGTTTTTGCCATTCTCAATGATTTTTTTCCGTGCGTTGATAAAATCACTCACCACCAAAAACGAAAATATTATAGGCCTACCGGTGAAAACTACTCAAAATTGAATCTTTCAATCCATTGCAACAGCAACAGTCTACGTAAAATACTACATTCCCTCTTCAAAACATAGCACATACCTTCAAAAAAATTAATGATTTACAGCTAATTGAAAGTTGTAAACAACGCTACGTAGTGGGTTTGGCAAGATTTTCCCTTTGACTTAGTGTGGTGTTAGGCTACCATATGGTCGAAGATAGCAGCAATAATGAAAGTATTCCATTGATATTTAAGTTCCAGCTAACTGCATTACAATTTGAGCAAATACACAGATGGTTAGGCGAAATTTCCCCCTTTACTTAGTGTGGTGTTAGGCTACCCATGTGGTCGAAGATAGCGGCTATAACGAACGTATGCGGTGAATATGTTTAGTGCCAGCTAACTGCGACACAATTTGAGCGAATAAACAGATGGTTAGGCTAGATTTCCATGTTGAGTCTTGGTGATTTTAGGCTACCATGTAGTCAGAGATATGTAGGGATTTTACGCAAACAGTTTGTCAAGTGCACGTGTCATTGTTGTCATCAAACAGTTAGCTCTGGTAGTCCATATAGCAAGTGCTTTCGATATTCTCATAGTTGTAGCTATAACATACGTTCGTGCATGAGTAAATACTGAAATTCACAAAATTATTATTTTTCAATTCAATTATTTCATAGAAGGAAAGACTGGCAGGGAAATTTACGGGATGTTAAGATGGTTTATAGACGGATAACAAAACAAATATAATCACAACTGGCTTTTTACTAAACGTATATTCCAATTGCGACTATTTAGCGATGAATCGTTACACGGTCAAAGCCGTAATGTATGTTTATTTCGAGTTGAGAGCTGAAATTGATTACGGGAAATCCTGTCTTTTCAACTTTTGAAATTTGAAATCAAACTTCCGAAATCGCGCAATCCTGCAGCTAACGTGAACCCAGGATCGTAGTAAAAGAAACAGTCGAAGGTATTGTTTTGCAAGGTTTTACTTTACTTCATGTGCATGATTATTTCTTATACATCAAAACATGAAATTCAGTTGACAATAACAACAGGAGTATCGATTCAAAACGTGTATTTCGGAGGGTGTAATGTTAGGTGGCATGCTGACCTGCCATTAATGTACATTGTACATTGTGTTTGGCAAGTTCCGCGATATTCGGACCGGAGTCTCGGGTACCTGTTACCCGACCGGGTAATCAGTGGCGTAGGAAGGTACTTTTGAGTGGGGGGCTGAAGACTGATGGCCGGCCTGGGGGGGGGGTCTAA
>JAIPMN010023450.1:0-29175 GCA_020650975.1 Apostichopus californicus
TTGTGGATCAAGTTCCTCATCTGAGCGACTTTTTAGTACGGCTGGGGACATTGTTACCCCAAACAGAAGTAGACTTCAGCCAGAGAAAGTTCGAATGTTTACGTTTTTGGCAAAAAATCTATAACTTGAACAAAATCATGTACTGTTAAATATATCAGAGCATTTAGTACGCCAAATTAAATATTATCATATTAACGAGGTCCTGTAAAGAACAACTTAACTCTTAAGCTAGACTCTTCTGAGGCTAGCACAATTAAAATTCATGCTAACTTGTAACCTTAAAGCCAAAACACTAACTGTGATTTTGTGAAGAAAAAAAAAAGACTGGGGGGTAAAACCAAAGTAAAATTTAACATGAATATTTTTTCTTGGTATGTATGAGTTTGACATCAGTTCGAACGATTTTCTTTTCTTCCTTCCTCGATGTTTCATTTGTTCGATGATTCAGCTATTCATTGCCATCTTTTTATTCACGTTTGTATTCTTTATTGTTCTTATTATGACTCTTTTATTTTTATTCTACTTTTAGCTTTTGTGTTTCAGGGCCTCGGGGGAGATTAGCATTACGCTAACCGAGTTTACCCTTAATGTTAAATAAACAAATAAATATCACACATATTTCAATTTCTACAACTTCTCTGTGCTTAGTGTTAAGTATCGGCGCTCTCGGATGCGACGGAAGACCGCAGAGCAAACTTACACGAGTTGACCTTTGTACCGATTGTTACTTATACATGTACACATGGCGGCAGTGGTCTAGTCTAACATGCACCTGTGAGAAACTTTTCTGGAAGAATGCCAATATTTACGTAACCCAAACGCGCTGCACGTGTACCGTAGTCTTTTTAGTACGTCACACCACAACATAATACCACTGCAGTTGGTTTATGCGTATTGTACACGCTAGTATTCAGTGTGTGGTAGTTTACAAACGGATTATTGCCGATCGATGTTTGTTTCATGATATCGGAAGTTTCGTAAGTTCAACTTTTAAAAGCTTGTAAAAAAGATAAAATATCTTTTAACATTTCATCTTAATGTAGCTACTCTTAACTTGTCATTTTCAAGTTTGTCATTAGTTTCGTGACAATGTTAATTCGAAATAGTGTCAGAATTTTGCATCAGCAAATGCGATAATTTTTTATCACCAGCCCACGCAAATATATCAACATTTTCAGGGGGCTTTGCGTCTGGACCCCAACAACCGGTCCCACCCCTTCACCCTGCCGGGGCCCCTAAGTCTAGCCCCTAGACCCCACGCCATATGCTCGCACGCTTCGCCTGCTTGGTGTCTTTGCTGTTCGCGCGAAATCAAACAGGTTTTGTGCGCGTACACATGTCCAGTTATACGTGAGCGGTACTGTAGGCTATGCATATTGAATGTATGACATTGAGTCTCGTAACTAAGTGCTTTGAACCATAGATGAAAGTTGAGGAAAATACCGGTTGTAGTTACGATACCGGTATTCATGTTGCAACACTACCGGTTGTGTAAAATCCGACTACCGCACAAGCCTACTAATGACAGACCAGGATCTCTATCTAGGATACCTTTAATAGGACACATAGAGACTTACATGAGAGAGTGCACACAAGAGGTACAGAATTATCAGAAGATCTCGCTCCTAAGGAATATTTGACATATGACGGACCAGGATCTCTATCTAGGATACCTTTAATAGGACACATAGAGACTTACATGAGAGAGTGCACACAAGATGTACAGAATTATCAGAAGATCTCGCTCCAAAGGGATATTTGACTGATGACGGACCAGGATCTCTATCTAGGATACCTTTAATAGGACACATAGAGACTTACATGAGAGAGTGCACACAAGATGTACAGAATTATCAGAAGATCTCGCTCCAAAGGGATATTTGACTGATGACGGACCAGGATCTCTATCTAGGATACCTTTAATAGGACACATAGAGACTTACATGAGAGAGTGCACACAAGATGTACAGAATTATCAGAAGATCTCGCTCCAAAGGGATATTGACTGATGACGGACCAGGATCTCTATCTAGGATACCTTTAATAGGACACATAGAGACTTACATGAGAGAGTGCACACAAGAGGTAGAGAATTATCAGAAGATCTCACTCCTAAGGGATATTTGACTAATGACGGACCGGGATCTCTATCTAGGATACCTTTAATAGGACACATAGAGACTTACATGAGAAAGTGCACACAAGAGGTACAGAATTATCAGAAGATCTCGCTCCAAAGGGATATTTGACATATGACGGACCAGGATCTCCATCTAGGATACCTTTAATAGGACACATAGAGACTTACATGAGAGAGTGCACACAAGAGGTAGAGAATTATCAGAGATCTCACTCCTAAGGGATATTTGACTGATGACAAAAAATCCAGAGTGTTATATATTAACCTATGGGAGAATACGCCAGATATTCTGTGATAAAGGTTCAAACTTCTTTGGAGCTCTCAAAGAATTTAAGAAGTGTAGTAAAGAGATAAAGGATCATCTCATTAAGAAGTTTCTTGAAGACCGTGAATGTGAATTTATTCTGAACCCTCCATCTTCGAGCCACATGGGTGGCTTTTGGGAACGCCAAATTCGTACCATAAGAAGCATCCTAACTTCAATCCTTCATGAACATAAATCATGGCTAGACTGCTCATCGCTTCGTGCATTCCTTTATGAGACCATGGCTATTGTAAATAGCCGAACATTGACGGTGGATAATCTGAATGACCCTAATGGACCAGAACCGCTCACTCCAAACCACCTGTCGACCACTAGGTCAGAATTGATCTTACCACCGTTAGGTGAATTTGTGAAACAGGACATCTATACTAAGAAAAGGTGGAGACAAGTCCAGTTCCTGGCAAATGAATTCTGGACCAGATGGAGGAAAGAATACTTACAGTCCTTACAATCGAGAGCCAAATGGAGCAAAGTAAAACGAAACCTTGAAGTAGGTGATGTTGTACTCCTCAAGGATGAAGAGCTGGTACGAGTAAACCCAAGACTACTGGCACGTATTGTCGAGACTACCTTTAGCAGAGACAATTTGGTCAGAAAGGTCAAACTTCTAATGGCAGATTCTGATTTGAATAAGATGGGCAAACGAGTAAAGGAACCAGTGAATCTTGAACGACCTGTTCGTAAGTTGGTATTATTGCAAGAAAGGGAGCAATTTTAATGTGCTCTTGGGTGGGAGTTGGTTGTGTTTGAGTGTAAATTGTACCCAATTTTGGGTGGGAGTGTAAATGTAGTATTAACCTATTATCTTAATGTTATCTTTATATTCTTTAATTGCGCCCTCAATTGCCACGACTTGAAAACTTTCAGCACCAGAGAAGTCGTATAAGCTTTTATAATGTAATTTCAGCGATTAATCGTTCTTTGATTGAAGCCTGGATTGCGAATATTATTAATGGAAACCTACAAGCAGTGAAACAACTTTACTTTTAGCAGAGAAACTCAGAAAGGCAATCAAGTTTTCATGTTGATGTTTAATAAACCAACTATCATCAGTAAAGAAATCCTATGTCACCATTTCTGAGTCAGTAACGGCTACACTGTTCTTGAAGAAGCCAAGACGGGATTGGGAAAGAACCACGGTCGGAGAGACTTTAAAATCTTAGGTCAGGTAGGTGACCAACACCAAAAGGACAGGCTGAGTTTAACAAGTTTAAATCATCAGATCGAGATCGGGCTGAAAAGGGGATACACCCTGGATGAGGTTACCGATGCAATCATCTGGGCTATCAACCCTGGTCTTAACCTCCGAAATTATCTCGAAGGACAACCCAGTATAACACTACCGAAGCTAAGATACCTTCTCCGCACTCATTACCAGGAGAAGAGTGCGACAGATCTCAATCACGAACTGTGTACGAACTGTGAACGGAAAAAGGACTACTGCCGTTGGTTGCGTCTAGCCAGGATACATAACTTTACATATATCTGAGATTACTTGCGAAATGGTTGGAGAGAAATGCCACGTAATATAATGCTGTTGTAATAGGGACCAGTGGTTTCTTGATGTTCTCGATGTTAAAGGGCTAAAGAGGTATTTTGGTGTTTACATATTATAAGATAAATGCTTTCTTCGTGTGTGTTTGCTGGTTCATGTTTGTGCAATATTGAAATTTGTGTAGTTTTATTTGTGCCAAAAAACAAACTATAAAAATGTTGTATTTAGTACTGGAAGTTTTCTATTTTTGTATTTCGATAGTTTTACGGAGTCATGGAGTCATGCGACTGCCGAGTAAAATAAATTGCGGTGACTTCAACTTTTGTACGAAACCGTCCTCATTTTCGTCTTGCCACGACCGTTACAGTACCTCTTGCCCAAGGAGAAGAAGTTAGGATCTTTCTCAGGGGTAGAAGATCAGCATGTGCTTTCCTTTATCGAGGAAGCAAAAGCAGCTCTGCGACTAAGTAAATTGGAAGGCCAGGATGCCTCAGAGTTTATCATTGCACATCTTGAGGGGAGTGCCAGACAAGAGGTAAGGCACCGGCCACAGGGTGAGGTATCTGATCCAAGGAAGCTATTCGACCTTCTTCAGGAGACTTTCGGAGAGAGGCGCTCCCTTAGCTGCCTTATGAGGGGAAGCTGTGCAACAGGGTTAAGAGGAGTGGGGAGTCAATGTACGCCTATGAGTTCTCCCTGATGAAGCTCTCGGACAAGTTAAAGGCCTTCGATGGTGCCCTGAATGTAGAAGGTACCCTCAAGGAGCAGTTAAGAGATGTCAGATATGGTCCTCAGGAGGGAAGTCAAATGTTTAATGGAGGATGATGCTACCCTCTCTTTCATCGCTCTGCGAGAATGGGCGTTAGACATGTCTGAAGAGTCTAACAACTTACCCCGGCGCAAAGCCCAGAAGCCTGGTGTATACCGGATGGAAGTTACTCCTAATCCTCAATTGTCTGCTATTCTGGAGACACTGGTGACCACTGTGGAGAAGCAGACAGGGATTCTCCAGGAATTAAAGCATAACCACACTGCTTGTCAAAAAGAGTGGAAACGTTGGAAAAGACGAATAGACCAACAGAAAGTCGTCGAAACAGACAAAGAGGGGACAAGAGTCAGGTGGAATGCTATCGCTGTCATGAGCATGGCCACTATGCAAGTGAATGCCCGAACCCATTGCCCGTACCAGGACCGTCAACCATAATTGGAGGAAAGGGAAACTAGAGACACCCAGAACCAAGAGCCAGGAACTGGGTGCAATTTGTAGGTCTGAAGGCTCGATGGTGGCAAGTCCAGTGATTGTAGGGAGGTGTCCTACAACAACAGTAAGAATGCACGGGGTTAATTTCGTTGCTACTGTAGACACTGGATCAGATGACTGAGGACTGCTTCCGACGTAGTTTCTCAGGTGTCCCACTTGAACAGCTGAGTTGGTTGACCATTACAGCTGCAAATGGAGGGGATCTTCCGTACGTTGGGTATTTTGTGGCAGACATTCATATCGATGAGTTCATCATTCCTTGCCGTGGTATACTGGTGGTGCGAGTGACCAAGGATGTGCCCATGTTGCTGGGAATGAATGTCCTGAAGGAGTTGTCACCTGAAGTTTTAGTTAATAAACTGATGGTATCAAAAGAGAAGTTGCCGGTTGACACACCACCCACCAAAAGTGGTACAAGGTTTGGTATGGGTTGCAGGAAGAAACAAGGTTAGGATTGCAGCTAGATCCATTATGGCAGTAGAGGTCACCTGCCCAGTAGTTCCCACTTGGAAAGAAGTTATCCTGGAACCTGTGAAAGAGTTGCCAAAAAGAGCTTCAGTAGGTGTCATTTGCACCTAGAGGGAAGTCTTGTTTACAAGTTCTCAATCTCACCGATTGCTTTTTTTGGAGCTAAACGGGGAGTGCCAACCTAAGTGGTCTTTGGTATTACTTGCATATGAATTTGACATAGTGTATAGGGAAGCAGCAAACCACAGCAATGCTGATGGCATGTCCAGACTACCTTGACAATCGTCAAAGGTAGCCATGGAGACTGGGATTTACCAAGTGTCTAAGAGTCCAAGAGTCAGAAAACATTGTTTTCAATAAAACAATGGATAGTTTTGTTCTTACGAAAGATAAGCGAAATCTTTCTCACAGTGAAAGAAGATATAGCTTACTTACGACTGCGATACTTGGATTACGACATTCAACGACTCGACAACGATATCATATATTTTACGACGAATTTACGCTTGAACGGAAAACCTTTATTGTTTTCCCTATTTTTATTCATATCAAAATCAGATATTCTTGGGTTCATTGAGGATGCCCAAGCTGCAATCAAGCTGCGGAAACTGGAAAGGATTGAGGCTGTTGATTTTATAATCGCTCACCTGGAGGATTATGCAAGGAGGGAGATACGCCATCGTTCTATGTCGTCAGTTGCAGACCCCGAAAAGTTGCTGGATATTCTCCAGGAAATATTTGGAGAACGGATGTCTTTGGGAGGACTGATGCGGGTGGTGTAACAGGAAACAGTTTTAGTTTGTGTTGGTACACTACGTTCGTATGGTAGTCTACAGGGTTGTACTGCATGTGTTCTTAAGGTCGAAGTTTGTTTATTATTTTCATATTATTTCATACTGTGTATGTAGGTAAAGTAATTTCTTTTCATTTAGCATTAGTAGCTATGTTCACTTTCTTTAATGTATTTAGCCTCTGGTTTGAGGACAAACCTAATTTAAGCAGGGGAGAATGTAGAGCCATGCCATTTTGGCATAGCTGGCCTGCGTTAGAATTTAACTCCACCGGAACTTGTCGAACCCTTCCGCTCAGATTGGGAGACCCCTCAGGGCGTGGGGTAGCCTTGAAATCTATTGTTCTAAGACACTACGTTACTTTTACTAGTCAACACAACACCTCTAAGATTTCCATCTATCTTTTAACTACGTTTTTGTCTGCTTTTGCAGCAGTTGAAGTTGTTTCTTTAATAGCTCTATGAGGTAATTATATAATTTCTCTTCTTTTTATATCTTTTAAGCAAACAAGGGTTCTGTGATTCGTAACATATCGATTAGATTTTGTTACTCTCGATCAAGTTCAAAGTCACGGTTGGCCCATTTGTGCTGTTAACCTTATTACAATGGTAGGCTACTGCCTGAGTAGTATAGACTATGCTAAACTTTCAGCATACTTCGTAGCTTTTCAATTCAATATTTCTTTAAAATGCTGAGTTAAGATTTCGTAAATAACAGTATAAGTACATATATACTTGTACATATATTCCATAAGATACACCTACCCCGTGATCACCTATGTCATATCAGATATACCCGAACCACCAAATAGAACAGAAGTAAATTCTCACTCACGCATATTGAATGTGTCTTATTATTTTGTCTCACCCTGTACTGAAGTGGGATCACAACAAAAAGTGGCAACGAGGATTATTTTTCTAAAGGAAACATTTTTGTTCGCCTTCTATATATTTCATTATTTCTTATGGCTTTGTTCAGGAAGATAGACAAGTTTCGAGAACGAAGGGAGGAATGGACCCAATATGTTGAGCGCCTTGAGCATTTCTTCGCAGCTAACAATATTGCGGACGAAACAAAGAAACGTTCCATGTTAGCACACAAAATGGAAAATGGCTCAGAGCAACCGATTGGGTTTGCTTCACGCACATTGCCGAAAAGAATTATGGGGTGATAGGGGGCAGTAGTAACATGTCCAATGCTATTCATTTCAGGAAAATTCAGAAAAATAAGTGCAAGTGGCATAAGTCCAACTGAGGACAAAATTAAGGCAATTATAGATGCCACAGAATGTTACTCAGTTGAACCACTTTTCTCATTTTTTAGACAATATTGCAATGGTTGTTGAACCATTGAAGAGTTTACTTAGGAAGGATTCCAAATGGAATCAGGGAGAGGAAGAACAGAAGGTATTTGAAAAAGCCAAAAGTACGCTGCGTTCTGAAACCCTACTGATTCATTTTGACAAGAAGCGGGTGGTACTGTCATGTGATGCTTCAAATTATGGGATATCGGCAGTATTGTCACATGTTAATGTCGATGGGTCACAACTCCAATTGCGTATGCCTACCGTACCCTTTCCTCAGGGGAGAGAAATTATAGCATGTTAGGAAAAGATAAACTAGCATGTGTGTTTTCAGTGTAACTAAGTTCCATCAGTTTCTATAATGGGATTCACTGGAGGACCAATTACGGTTGAACTGGACATAAATAACATATCGACTATGATGGAAGTCGATACAGGAGCATCGCTGTCACTTATGTCGGAGACAGAGTTTCGCAAATCGTGGCCAAGAGTGACCATGCAAAAGTCAGACACGCCACTCAAGACGTACACGGGAGAGCCATTATCCTTGGTTGGCATGGCAACGGTAAACATTGAATATAAAAACCAGTATGCTAGGGTCAAACTGTGTATTGTTAAAGGGAATGGTCCTAGCCTATTTAGGAGAGACTGGTTGAGACAGATTGGGCAAGACTCAAGACTGGTCAGTTATTAACCGTGTACACAACCGTTCGTTAGAGTACATTATTGCAGCCCACAGTGAAGTTTTCCGTGAGGGACTGGGAACACTTAAAGGAGCAAAAGCAAAAATAAATTCAGATTCCACGGTGACACCTATTTATTGTAAGCCGCGTTCTGTGCCATAGGCTATGAAAGAAAAGGTTAATGCAGAGCTGGAACGACTTCAGTCGGAAGGAATTATAGAGCCTGTCCAGTATTCAGAGTGGGCCGGGCCAATTATCCCTATCTTAAAGGGGGACAAAGTATCAGTCCGGATATGTGGGGACTATAAAATGACAGTCAATAAAGCGTCGCGAGTTGACAATTACCCCATACCAAATGTTGACATTTTCTCCACCCTTGCCGGGGGGGGGGGGAAGATGTTTACGAAATAGGACATGAGTCAGGCATACCAACAGCTAATACTGGATGACAAATCCAAAGAGTATGTCGTCATTAATACTCACAATCGATACAACCGTTTGGGATATCATAAATTCCATAACAGTAGAGGCAACAATTGAGAATTTGCATCAAATGTTTCCTCGTTTTGGTCTCCCAGAGACAATCGTATCAGACAATGGTGCTACATTTACTAGTGCTATTTTCAAAGAGTTAATGCCAAGAAACTCAATCAGACACACAATATAACTGCACCCTTCAAACCAGCTTCAAATGGACAAGTTGAGAGGGCAGTACAAACAGTGAAAACTGGTATTAAGAAAATGTCAGATGGTTCTTTGCAAACCAGGTTATCGAGATTTCTTTTTAACTACAGAAACTCTCCACATGCCACTACAGGGGTCACCCCAGCCACTGTTATGTTTCAGAGGACACTTCAGGTCCCACGTAGTTTGGCTCACCCTAACACTAAGGGGAGAGTTTAAGCTCGGCAGGTAAAATAGAAAGCTTATTATGATGTGCATACCGAAGACAGAAATTTTGAAAAGGGGGGGGGGGGGGATGATGTAATTGTACGAAATTTCCTGAAGGGTCCTATGTGGATCCCAGGTGAAGAACTTCATGTTCTCAGTGACAAATTGTATTTAATATTGCTATCTGATCATGGAGGCAACACGCAGATAACCCTGACAATGATTGGTAGTCTGATCATCACCATGTGTCATGTACGTAAAATGTTGTGTAGCAACAAAATAAACCATAATAATGATCAAGTCTAACTTCAATTTGATTTTCGTGTAATCGCACCACGTGTGAGCAGATCACAACCAAGTAATGGTACCATATATTCGAATTAATGGTACCATTAATTACAATATATGGTACCATTAATTCCAGCCAATCAAAAAAACAGTTTGATATTGATAATATGGTACCATGGTACAGAGGTCATTCTTCGGTGTTCATGTTCGACTGAGATTTTCAAGCTAGCTACAACATCAATGTTTGCATTGTTAGCCGGATGAATGCTTGCCACATATGATCAACGAAGCTGAAAACATTATCGGCCTTGTCAAACATTTCTCTCCCAGACGTGTTTAAACTTTCGACTATTAGGCCCTTCTCTACAAGACCCTTCTCGGTAGCTGGACATGACTTGATCTGACCAAACCTTGAGGACAGACCACTCAAAGCCATTTCTAAGAAACTTTAGCTCACCAGAGTTAAAGAGCGATTCTGACTTTGACTACCATAAAGTCAACCCTTAGGAAAGTCATCCTCAAACCCATTTTGAGCCATTCTTGACATAACAAGAATTTCAGGAAACATATATGGGTATCTTTTCCATCTAATTTATCTTCATCATTTCAAGTTGTTTTTTGAGGTTTGTAACATTACTACAAATGAAATAGTACCTCAATTCAAACCTGTTTTATTTTAGACATTTACATCACCTGCCCTCTGATGAGCTTAATCTCTCCATCTTCTCTCTGTGAGCCTGAGATGACTTGGCGTAGGAACTCTTCATGATCAGCATCGGGATGTGCTTGCCTGTCAGGGCTAGTTTGTTTGCTTCTCCACTCATGCCGAATCCCTCCAGTTGCCTCCCCTCCTCTTCTCCCTCCGAGGGGAACTTCCCTTGCTCGTTGACGATGCAAGCCAGAGCGAAACCAGTCATGAAAGCATCGAACCCTGCTCGATGACTGCCATGTTGCGTTGGTGACACGCCGCTGTTTTCATTCGCCTTTCCCGAGACCGGGCCTCCGTCGTTAGACATACTCACTGCAGGACCATTCTCTGCCTTCCCTAACTTCCTCGGCAGTTCGTCTGCCTCTGCTGCGTCCATCTGTGAATCGCTTTCAGTCTGAAGGACAGGGGATGGAGATGGTTCATTTTCTTTACTTTTTTCATCCAGCTGTCCCTGATCTGTCTTCATCTTTCGCTTTCTCCGTCTCCGTTTCTTTTTCTGTTCCGTTCGGGTTTGGTCCGCATCGAGGATTACATCAAGGTCGTGTGAATCTTCACAATTACTTTTCTTACAGAATCCAAATGCCTGAACAGGGGAGAAAAATACATCATACAATCAATATCATACAGAACTTTTTATCACCTTCCATCGAGATGTACCTCAAACAACATACATCATATATACTTGAAAATATTGCCAAAATGTGTTTTCATGACCAACCCCTTTCACCCTACTGAATTCCAGAGTGTAGGTCCTAAGGTGCAGTCTAATCTAACATATATTACCAAACCCCATTTACAAACTGACATAGTAGGCAACAGTAAAATCACACATATAGGGACCTTTCCTTCACAAACAATAACCAGTATAGCAACTTTTGCAAAGACTGAAGTACTGTCACTGTTGTAGTACATAAAAATACAAAATTACTACTAACAACATAAAAATAATTTAATATACAAGAAATACTCACAGAATATAGATGGCATATTTTCTTTTTATGTTCATTTTGAATCCCTCTGTTAGTCTCAGGAAGGGTACATGGATGATACTCTACAAATCTGGACCCATCTGGGTACTCTTGGAATGTAAGTGTGATGTGTCTCTCCTCAGATGATGTGTGGTTTGAGTTATCACGTAGACTGTGGGCAACATGAAAATGGGTGCACATAACAATTATCAACCCTTCATGGCACATGTAGAATGCTGAAGACTTACATTTCCACACTGTGCATATATAAATTATGGATGTGTACCAAACAGACTTAAAGAGAGCCTGTACTCTTACTACTCATATTCTAGCATACTAATGGATTTGTAGTTGTACTCGAGTCAATTTGGATCATCTGGTAAAACAGCTGTAGAAAACCTTGTGCAAGATCACCCAATTGATCCAAGGGGAATTCGGGAATTCTACTTGTACTCCAATTCACATTGTTGTACTTGCAGTATAAGTCTGGTACACACCACACTGATGTACTTGTACTGATGCTCCTATCGATGCAGAGGAAATTCTACTTGTATTCCTTTTCACATGGTTGTACTTTTACAATAAACCTGTTATGTGCACACCGCTACCATGTATTTGTACTTGTACCCATGATACCAAGTAATATTCTACTTGTACTCCAAATTCATGATGTTGTTCTTGTACTTTAGATCTGTTACAAAGGTCACTCTTCAGTGATCACATTCAACTGTCATTTTCTGTTTATCACCATGTCACGAAGGGTACAGTGATACTGTATAGTGATACAGTGATATACTGTACAGTTATACTGTAGTTTGATAATTCAGGGAATAATTTTCCTTTCAACACATATCAAACTGGACCAAGCTTTACTACGCAAATGCAAAGATGTACGGTGCTTTGTCTGTACACGCTGCCTGCATTATTTTTGTCAGTACTATATAAACTTCAATAGACCAATAGCAAGTTTATTTATTTACATGAAACAGAATCCACACTAACTTTACTTCAATACCTTCTTGCCATTCTTCTGTGGAAGGAAATATTTTTGAAGAGGTACTCATCTCAAACACGGGAGTACATCAAAAGAGATGTAAACTAATCTGTTGATCTTTCCTTCATATGAATGAGTCACTTGTGATCTGCCACTCCTTCATCAAGCTAGATTTACACAATCTGAGTGTATGTAGTATCATACAGAGACTGCTCATACTGTGTGATAGTTAATTATAAAGACTCTTTTTGAGCAGATCTTGATTAAGTGATCAGTGCTGTTTGATACTGGAAATTCCATGACAATCTAGGTTAGGTACTTGACTAGTCAATTTATAATTTGGAAGATTTCTTACTTGCTGTTTAGGAGTGAATTTAATGCTAATCTACAAATGTGCCCAGCCTATGAAATGCTCCAGATCCTATTGATTTATGAAATGCTCCAGATCCTATTGATTTATAAGAACTTGTTCGCAAAGATTTACTTAAAAAAATTTGGAAGAGTTCAGAAAATAATTTAGTGTCCAAATTTAGCAGAAAAAAAAGCAATATTGTCGGATCTGAATTTTGTCTCTATAAATATGCTATGGTTCCTGTGTTAAAAAAAGTACTATGTATACATCTTTGAACTTGCATAGTAATTTGAACATTTTGCTACGCGATGCTGGATAAATTATTCTCTGCAGGTTACTTTGTTTGATGTCTTATTTTAAGGAAATTACTTGGTAGGGTTGATGAAAACATTGCCAATCAAATGCAAACCACTGATATTGCTGGGTGCAAGAATTTCTGTTTGGCAAATTATGGCAATGAAAGAACCATTCAAGTCATAATTTTCATGTTCCAAGTTACTGTACACTGTGCCATAATTTTTAAACCTATAAATTTAAATTCTGCCAAAGTTCTTTTTTTTCAATTGCTTGTATGCCAACCATACATGGTCTTACACAAACTTGACACAAATCTAAGTATTAATTTACCCTGTATCAGGTAAATATGTTTTAACTTTGAACTTACCACTTTCTGAAAACATATTCCAAATAAGAAGATGGCATCCTGGCTGTGAATTCAGCCAAATACTTGGTATCGAACAGACCCCCCTTGTACATCTCGCTCAAGTCCACCAAAAACTGAGAAAAGGACGGTGGGAGGTTGGTGTAGAAGTGTTGGTAAAGAAACGCCATGTCGATGAAACCGTTGTGAACGACGACTGGTTTGCAGCTCATCAAGATCTCTCCAAAGAGATTACGAATAGAGATGTCATCTGTTTCACTACCCTTAGAATGGAAGGATCATGGAATAATTAGGAATCATGAAAAATGCTAGATATCAAACAACCATTCTCTAACTTCTCAATAACTTAGATCTGTACATAGTGTATATAAATGCAGGATAGAATCTCCATAGATAACACAAGATACTCTACATTAAACATGTGAGCTTGGACTCAAAACTTATAAGGCTATGAAATTTGTTTAAACTTAATTTCAGAATCGGAGACATTATTACAAAATCACTATTGAAATCACTTAAAAACTCAAAATACTTCTTCTACAAAGACTTCTCATGAATATTTGATACTTTCCCTTACCTTATCTGGACCAGTATGGTAAAGAATCCCTTGGGAATATTGTTTATTGAAATCAAACCCATGTTCGACTAAAAACTGGAGAGCTGCTGGCTCAACCATATAATCTTGATCACAGAGGGTAGTGATATTATAAGTCTGGACTGCAAACTTGCTCTCTTTTCTCGACGAGGGTTTATATTTGAAGCAGGATATCCCCAGGGAAAGGACTGCTCGAGTCTTTGCGACATCGCAGACTAATTTGTACCTTTCATTCAAATCTCTGGAAATGGAGAAACAAACAAAACGTGAAAAGATGGTTAGAATGTATTTCAACATAGAACAGTACGTGGAGAATAACCCTGTACGTGTAAACCAAATATTAAGGAGCATAGCATTCAACGTTGATAACTCTATTGGTGCATTAAAATGCTGTCAACTTCTATTAAACTAACAATGAAGTACAAATTGCAAACATATTTGAGTTTCTAATTTATCTTTTTATAGGAGAATATGCTCATTACAAAGTGACTGTGAATCCTACTTAGTACCATTATCATATGTAGGCCAAGGTAAAGACACAGTTTAAAAAGTTTAAAATTTGAGGCTGTATGAGTTTCCAACATTATGATACCTTCAAAATGCAACTTTTTAAACTTAAGTTAAAGTTAAAACGACGCTTAGTCTAGCCTAGGCTTGACGTTCCACTGCGATTAAACTAGTTGTCCTGAATGTACACGTGCGCTCCAACCACGGTTAGGGTCGAATCCTCGTTAAGACACTTACTTTACAACAAGATTTTTCCTCGGCCCTAAGCCACTTAGTTCCACATCTACTGCAATAAAACTTGCATCTTTACAAGCAAATAAGATCGAAGGCCAAAAGCTGTGAAAGTTATTCCTATGGACGTCAACGACGGGAACTTTTTCAAAGCTTGAGGCTAATGTTGACATGTTTGTCTGTTTTCCTATACTGTCTCTAAATGTTGAGTCCTTCAATCAAGAGTGTATGGCAAGCCAAATGCCCAATAAATAGAAAAACACGGTGTATCGGTCGATAATCCAGGTATAATATTAATTTATGTGGTAATGACCAGGTGTTTCATAGTACAGTGCAAGTTGAAGACCTTTTGTTGTCACATAATTGATATTTAGAAATCTCTTATATAAATTATATGGAATCATTTGCAAAATGTTAAGGCAAGTGAAACCATTCTTATCAAAATTTGCTTTGTTAGAGATGACCAAATTTTGTTTTACCGCACTTTTCACTTGTCGTAATGAGTATGAAAATGTTAATTTAGGTCATAAAAGCTACCGTACAATCGTAGTTTAGTAAACAAACTTGAAACATCTGAAACCAAACGAACTGGCCGGCGGGAAATGGTTACATAATATAACACGGCCAATACTATTGCCTATTTTGCTGCAAACATGCATGGTTGGGTTTCTCTGAAGAAAATCTCAGCCTCTGGTACATAGCGTAAGTGATATATGTGGGACTCCCCATTTTTTGTTCAAACCAATCAAGATAATCAGCCGAAAATGTCTTACTATCTTGTTTGTATAAATACAGTATATAACTAGGCCTAGGCCTGCTAGAGTACAGGGCCTATAGGCCTATGCTATTTTCGTCTTCAATGCTGTTACTTACATATCTTAGGTCATACTATTCGTAACTTCGTTTAACGGAACGCAGGGCTAGGACATGAACTAACGTTAGGCCTAGGCTTGATTGTGTTTATACGATAGACCTAAGGTCCTATAGGAGGCTGGTTGTGCGAAGATGTTTTCGCTACACAAGTAAGTAGTCTACTCACCGACTTGAAAATAGGCCTAGGCATATTTCTGTGATAAAACTTAGTGATAACTTACATTTTGAGACTTTCAAGTTTCATCTTGAATGTATTCCTTTGCTTAAGTTTGAACTTAAGCGTCCAAGTGGATGAATAATTTAGCCTAGGATAAGGTGACCATATATTCCAGTGATAATCTGACATGTTCCTCCCTCCCCCTGTATGTTGGGCAGTTCCAAGGGAGAAAACTAACAAATGCTCCAGTTTGTAACACCAAATCCAGAAGTTATTTGTCTCTAAAATTCCAAAATAAAAAGTGAACGAGCATCACTATGTGAAGTTCGGGTTAAGAAATTATTTAATGATCTGGAATACTTTATATGTGAGCTATGAATGAACGCTACATTTGTAGAACTTGAATACAGTTGCATTTCAAGCTATTTTTCACCGAAAACCCAAGAAAACCGGGATTTTCCGGGGAAATTGGGGAGGTCTGATCACCTTAGCCATGGGGCATATATGCTCGTTAAAATCAACCAAACTGAGAATTACTGGGACTACTAAATCAATGAAAAAATAATGGTTATCTAAGTGTATTATGTCAGTGACATGCGTGATATCATCAAATTAATCCTTAAGTGCGCACAAGAATTTCACTCTACTTTCATCATCTTTGCAGATACAGTTAGTGTTCATCAATGTCACCGGCTGAAGCGATCAACGTTGCACCAACAAAATATCACCATTTATTAAGACTACATCTAAAATAAGATCAAGGGCAATCTGGTCGGTCAGCTTGAGGGAGGCAGCATTGAACAACATGAAAGAAAAGAAAACCAAGAAATGTTTGACCGTCTCATCAGTTGGAGATACATCAAGTGGTCATCAAAGCTCAGGTGACCTTGTCATGAATTTGTCATTCATATTTGATTATTGCTATCAGGGACCTTTAAACCTCCTCCTGCCCCCCCCTCCCCCACCCCTCCTGCAAATTGGCAGTCAACTACGACAGTATTGAAACAAAAACTATTGTTGCTGACAGTTGAACCTGTCTGTTCTCAGTTGCAACAGATCTATATTAATGACTATGTGCCTGATGACACTATGGTAAATTTATAAACTAATTTCAAGAAAAAGAAACCGGTTGTGCATAGTAGTCAGCTTCATAAGACCTCTTATAGTTGCATTATGGTAATTGTGGCTTTTCACCTTCAATAACTTTTAAAGTTCAGTTGTGGGGAATTAATGCATCCATAAATTAATCCAACCAATTGTGAAGCTTTAATAGTAGCTGACCAGTTTGTTCAAAGGAGAGATTCCCACCACCTAGAGTTATTGAAAACGTGAACTCACTTTGGGTTGAGGAGGAATTTGGTTGTTTAATTAATGTTTTAATTAATGTCATATTTAATTAATTAATTTAATTATTGTTATACACGTATTAAATTCTACTTATCACATGAATCACAATAACGACAATTACAACCAAACATTTGCAGCTGTCATTATTTTTGGAAGTCAGGGTTTATTTTATGGTAATCATACATTTCTTTAGAATTTATTTAATTCTGCCAAAACTAGCCTCTCCATTTTGTTTTGTGAAACTATAATTCATGGTTGACTCCAGCATTTTTCATTTTTGTGAATTTGAAAGCATTTGTGTCGAAGGAACCACAGTCACTTTATTATTAGACATTTCTCTCAAGTGTGAAATGCAAGGATAAATATCCCTGTACAGAGACCATTAGATAGTTGTTGCCAACATTATTGTGATCCCTAAGGTATTCGTGTTTAAAGCAAAGGAATATTGTTCATTTATAACTTCTCAAAAGTATTGAAAATTATTACTTCATTTGAAAAGTTCTATGTAAAATTGTTTGTATTCTCTTTTTGCAGAAAGTTGTTGTGCCTGCCATTCCTTTCAAGATGAAGACGAAACCCGTTTGATTCGTTCCAGTCTCCTAGAGTGGTATGATGAACACAAAAGAGACCTCCCATGGAGACAGGTACCTTAAGATACAGAGAATCATTGCTGAGTGATCCTCGTAAAGAAAAAAATTAATTTGCAGATCATGTTGACATGTATCAAATATATCCTGTAAAGTTTCTCAATCCCCAGGTGAAAATGTGCAATGTGGCAGCATGTTGATTTTTTCCTTAAGCTATGTGAAATTTTTGATAAGACATTTAATGCAGTTTATGTCCTTTCTTTATATCCCCCAGTGTTCCCATGACAACCAAAACAAGAGGTTGTATGAAGTCTGGGTGTCAGAGATAATGTGTCAACAGACACAAGTGGTTAATGTCATCCCATACTATAACAAATGGTTGAAGGTTGGTACACTTTATTTCTTAATCATTCTTCCCCATATCTGTACTCTTCTTATTGTTTTGTTTATTATTTCGTTTTTATAATTTGGAAATAAAGTTTAATCATGATTTTTCTAACTCGCTAGGATTTGTTTGTCCAAACAAATGTACCAAAATAACAAAGACGAATATGTACACTGTAGGAGAGATGTGTAGGTTTGGTGAAGAGAACAACTTATTGGGTAATACAGACCAAGGTATGTTGGCACTCATTCAATTATTCATGCAAAAACTGCCAGCTGTGGTCCATTGGCCCATTTCGTCCTACCCAACCCCTGAAGGCCTATGGTTATTGCTTTGTTGGTCCTAGTTCAATGAACCAGTTATTGCTATGCCTATGAGAACAAAAATGTGGCATGTTTGACTGTGAATCCATGCCCACTATCATACTGGTCTTGTGATATCATGGATGTGTTTTACTTGTTCCAACAGAGATGGCCCACAGTTGAAAGGCTTGCTAAGGCATCAGTTGATGTAAGTTACTAGTTTGTTCTTGTGTAAAGTCAAATAACATAAATGTAATCAAAGCCTTTAATTAATTTTAAAGTCACTGAATAAGCAACCATATTTCCACTTCCACAAAAAATTCCCAGAATTACTTAATTAAGTTACTGCAATGTTCTGTTTGAATACTATGATGTATGTATTGTCTGACAGTTATAGACATTACCAATTATTGACCATTACAACTTCGGTTCCATTTCTAAATATGCAAAAGTTTAACAGAAGGTGTCTTAAGTAAATAGACTATTCGTAATACATCATTTTGCTTTAAACATATTTCAGAAATCATTCAATCATATTTCAAAGTGCATATCGAATCAACTATCAGTCCATCCATACAGAATTTGTTCTTTGTTGGTTAATTGATAGAAACTATATTTTTTAAAATCCCTTTTTATTCACTTACCTCTGCAGCAAGTCATAGAGGCATGGGCCGGTCTAGGTTACTATTCCAGAGGTCGTCGCCTCTTGGAGGGGTCACAGGTCGTCATGAATGACCTAGACGGCAAGGTACCCACCACCTCTGCAGATCTCCTGAAACACCTCCCTGGAGTGGGTAAATACACTGCTTGTGCAATAGCGTCCATCTGTTCAGCAGAGGTGAGAAATTATTTCTGTCTTTACATGGGAGCAGACCAAACAGTTATATATCAACTCACCAAAAATGGCCGACAATTGTTCTGACGGCAGCATCTGGGGGCCTAAATCTTTAGAGTTACTGTTGGTTCTGGGGAGCTCCCCTTATAAACAAACACTTGTTATCCCTATTAGTGCTTGTGCCACCATACTGCAAATCCTCATACCCACTATACAACACACTACTGAAACAGCCCAAGAAAGTTATAGAAGGTCAGTCAAAAACAAGGAACCACAAAATTGAAAACAGACTCTGTAGGGCTAACATTAACTATGTTCAGAGTGATAGACACACTTGTGTGTGATTAACAATTTCCCCAAACAGGTCATGAAAAATCTTATATGCCACTTAAAAGATATCACAGTTTCAATGTTTCTTCACACAAAACTGAAGACTTGAGCAAGTCTAAATATGACATCATTGAGACAAATATAGTTGAATTTTTTAAGAGTTCTTTTGTTGTTTATTGAAATGTTGATTTACTACAATAGCAGATTGGTTTTGTAAATACTAATGCTAATTAAGTATTTATGTTATTAACATGGCTTATTGGTGGGATTGGTTTTGGTGTCAATACTGGTCACCTTGGAAATGTGGAAGTGGAAAGTAAATGTTTCACCATCCTAGTGACAAGATGGTATCACCCATTGACAAAATGGCAGCCCACTTGACATGATTCTTGTACCCTGACATCAACCAAACGAAGTAGGATTTTCCTTCAATATTTGGGAGGGTATCACATTACAAAGATCTGTATCATATGTGATGGAGACAAATGGTTGGTCGGCTTCCTATAGTATTTAATAAAAAAAATATGTTTAAATTATAGTCAATTTCTATGCAACTTTCTCTAAAGGGTATGTTTGTAATCTGTTGTCAGTAGTATCAGAACCTACCTAGAATTACACAAAATGAAATTGTGATTGCTTGAAATTAAGATCCCATGGTTCAACATTTGAATTTTCTTGTGAATTGGATATCATCAGTGATATTAAGGAAAGCAAATACATGATATATCCAAAACTAATAAATATTTTGCAGAGCAATTTGGAGGTGTGCTTCAGTAGCAGCTCTGTATTTCAGTTAAAGATGATGCTTTTATTTTGCTATCCTTTAAACTTTCCCTGAATAGGCAAAACTGGCAACAAACCCTCATCCCACAATTGCAATGCAAAGAAGTCACATTACCTTTACAAGGTCTTCTACTGTTGAGACACAGTTTTAGAGACCAACTGGAAACAAAAATTATTGGTCAAATGTTTATTTTGTAATGTACTCATAGCACAATCTATTGTTTTATTTTCACAGCCTGTCGGAGTAGTTGATGGGAATGTTATAAGAGTATTAAGTAGGCTGAGGTGCATAGGAGCTGATGTATCACAGCCATCTACAATGGACTCTCTGTGGTATGTATATTACAATGAAGTGTTTATAATGAATCAGATTTGCAAAACTGCTGTTGTTTTCTAAATTATGTGTTCTTGAGATGTGGTTTAACTCAGGTGGCCAATGATATAATATTCTTTCATATATGAAATATGAATGAATATGAAATATTGCTGATTATAGTTAAATTTAAATTTCAAGGGTGACCAGCTTTGAAAAGCTCTACATACATTTATATATGATTTTTGTTATTTTAATTAAAAATTTGTTTTGCCAAAGAACATTTGAATTATAGAGAGAATAGCACATGCTTTAAAATATGTTAAAAACTGTATTAAAATTCTTAGATCATTGGCTTCATTTGATACTTTTATAGCTTTCTTATGGCTTTTGTAGATGAACACATTTATACCAAGTAGTAAAATTTTAATTTTTAATTTTGGCAGAAAAGGATGCTGCAACCATGTGTTTTTTTTTTAATATAACTGTCAGTACATTGAGATGGATTCAAAGTTGCAAACACTAAATACTGAATCTGGAATAGTTTGATAGATTCCATATTTACATGTCATTCATTCCTAAATTAGCATAGGGATTTGTCTTTTCTAGTGTTTGCACGGGTTATCCAGGTACCCGCCCGACACGATACTACCCGGTTCCTAATTTATTACCCGAATCCTATGCAAAGTGTGATTTAAAAAAAACAAAAATGGTAAACCGACGGTTAGGCAGATTTCCCATTGACTTAGTGTGGTGTTAGGCTACCATGTGGTCGAAGCTAACAGCAATAATGAAGGTACCCTCCCGAAGCGATACTACCCGGTTCCTAATTTATTACTCGAATCCTACGCAAAGTGTGATTTTTTTTTTAAAAAAAATTTGCAAACCGATGGTTGGGCAGATTTCCCATTGACTTAGTGTGGTGTTAGGCTACCATGTGGTCGAAGATAACAGCAATAACGACAGAATTTCATGGATATCTTATAACTGCGTCACAATTTCAGCTAATAAACAGATGGCTAGGCTAGATTACCCCATTGACTTAGTGTGGTGTTAGGCAACCATGTGGTCGAACGTAACAGCAATAATGAAAGTATTCCATGGATATCTTATAACTGCGTCACAATTTCAGCTGTTTAGGCTAGATTTCCCCATTGACTTAGTATAACCATGTGGTCAAACGTAACAGCAATAATGAAAGTATTCCATGGATATCTTATAACTGCGTCACAATTTCAGCGAATAAACAGATGGTTAGGCTTAGCTAGATTTTTCATTGACTTAGTGTGGTGTTAGGCTACCGTGTGGAAGAAATTATTTTTTTATTCATTCGTTTATTTCATAGAAGGAAAGGCTGACAAGGAATTTTACGAGATGTTAATGGATTATAGGCGGGATAACTAAAAAATAATAATCGCAAGTGGCTTTTTACTAATCGTTTATTCTCAATGCGATCAAATTGCGCGAATCTCGCGGCTAATGCAAACCCTGGGCCTGCATAATATATAGTGGTAGTAACAACTGTTTAAGAGCTAAATTGGATATTTATATGGTCTGATCCAATAGACGTAGAGAGCAAGCATAAGCAGCGGCGGCAGTGCGATGTTAGTAGTAATGTTAATTATATGAAGTTATTAACAAGTTAATGAAAGAAACAAAAGCAAATAAAAATTATTGAGGAAGGTTTTATACCTTATCTTACACCTACGTATTTGAACATGAAAACATTGTCAGTAGAGAATATAATTCATTTATTATAGCATCCAATATTTAATTTCTTGAAAATCGTGATACACGAGGGTAAACAATTTTTTTCCGGGTCCCCGGATACCCAACGGGTAACGGCTCTCGGGTACCCAGTTCCCGATTTTTGGACCCGTGTAAACACTAGTCTTTTCATACTTGTACCATTCAGCACTTTTCACATAAACTTTACATAGAAAAGTCTTTTTCTTTTCTTAAGAATCATTCCTTGCTATTTGTTTGTATTGTGTTTGTCATCAGGAAGCTAGCCCATACCTTAGTTGATCCTGACAGGCCGGGAGATTTCAATCAAGCTATCATGGAACTTGGTGCCACGGTCTGCACCCCCAAGAACCCTTCCTGCTCATCTTGTCCAGCCAAAGAATCCTGTAATGCCTTTAAAAAGGTACGTTTTACCCTCCTCTCCAAGACCTGTCCAAGCCCTCTTTCCTAGGATCCTTACAGCTCATTCTGTCCCTTCAAAGAATCCTTTGTAAGTCCTTTAAATAGGTTATCTTCCTCTTCACCTGTCCAACCTCTTTTCCCTTGGACTCTCACTGCTCCCTGTCAGGCATTAAGCAGGGTAAGCGTGTCTTCCACCTCCCCGTACCTCTTGTACCTCTCCCTCTAAAATCCAGCAGATAATCCTGTCAGGTCTTTTAGAGGGGGAGTATACCTTCCTCTTCCATCTTCCCTACCTCCTCCCCCACCCTCTTGTTGAAACCCTTCCCACTTATGCTCTCTTATTCAAATATGTGGCTAAACTTTGTGAAATTCTAGGCCTTGGCATCGGGCACTGAGTGATAAGGTTTATCTTGAATGTCATATATGCAAGTTATGTCGAATGGTCTACTGAGGTAAAGTCTTGATATTCATGCTGTGAAGAATATTATTATTTGGAAAGTTGTTGTATGACATTTAAGGTAAAGATTATCCTCATGAGGTCTTAAATTAACACTTTGAAGGGATATAACACACATTTTGAAAGAAATGCAACAGACCCTCACTAATGCTGTTGTGTCTTTCTCCCTGATGGTATTATTACTTTGTAAAGAGACCAGCAAGTGTTTTCAGGAGAGGTGATATATAGCAGTGCTACCAGTACCTGAGTGGTCAGGATTAACCCACTTTTTATTTTTTATTTGTTTTTAAATTTTCCTCTCGTATCGTTTAATGTAAACACTACAGCTCGGTGACCTTTCCTTTCCTATTCTCAGGTGGAAGAGGAAAAGAAACTAAAGCCAGAGACAGAATCGCTAAAGTCCGTCGATGATAACAAGAACATCACAGATGTAGAAGATCGTGAGTCTGTGACCAAAAAACTTGATCTGAGCCGCTTTTTTTAAATGTTAATGTTGTATCAGACTTTGGTTTCATTTCTAAAATTACATGACAATATTCAAGATTTAACCAAGTGGCATAAAATCCCACAATTTTTTTTCCTAACCAAATAGGCCAATTGCTGATAACCAGCCGTTGCAGCAAATTGCATAAACAACTTTGCCCCAATTCTTCTATGCAAATTAGGCTAGTGCTGGGTACTTCTGCTGTCGAAGTGTTTTCGGCCCAGGTTAAGCATTTGATGTTTGAATTGAGAGATAACAGTTTCTGAAATACATTTTCTCAAACTCAATCTGGGCACTTTAGCCAATATGAATAGAAAAGGAGTTATAGTAGTTTTGTGGTTCCAAGTCTGGTCAAGCTATACAGGTTAAATCATGAAACAAATTTTAAATAAACCATAACTAGGAGAATAGAATAGCTTATGGAATGTACTCTGAATGTTCTGTTTGAATTGAGAGATAACAGTTTCTGAAATACTTTTCTCAAACTCAATCTGGGCACTTTGGCCAATATGAATAGAAAAGGAGTTATAGTAGTTTTGTGGTTCCAAGTCTGGTCAAGCTATACAGGTCAAATCATGAAACAAATTTTAAATAAACCATACGGCATAACTAGGAGAATAGAATAGCTTATGGAATGTACTCTGAATGTTCTCACACAACATTGTATCGCTACGGATAGTAGTGACTTTGAATCTATAATCTACTCTTATTTTCAGAACTATGAAAGATTTAATTACTCTCATATTAACAGTGAAGGTATATCTGATATAGACGAGCTTATCATGACAATTTGCTCATTTCTTTCTTTCGTACAGTTGTTCGGTGTCCTTTGTGTCGTCCTTTGGACGAGCCTGGGGATCGGGACCAAGGGGTGATGAGCTATCCCCATAAGGCCAAAAAGAAACCACCAAGGGAACAGAAGGTGATAATTACAAAGTATTTTCACTCTATTTCTTCTTGTTAAAATATGTGGCAATCTTTGTACCTAGATATCTTGACTACAGTAGACAAGAACTGCTGACTTTTGTAGCGAACGATTTTGCTTTTTCTGAAGGAATCTTTTTTAGCAGCAATAATTATTATTATCATTTTTTTAATTATAAATTAACTTTTTTTAATGTTTAACTTGTGAATATTTTAAATAATTGCTATGGTTGTAGGGTACTGCACAAAATTTTAGTAGCTAAGGACTTTCTCATATAGAGGTTGTTTTGAAGGAAATTGTTGGTCAATTCATTGAAAATAAACAAGTGACCTTCAATTTTTTATGAATAATAATAAATTTATAAATGACCTTTGACCGAGTAGTTTAATCTTCGCTGTGGAGGTTACATTCTTCGGACATTTTGTAGTTCGTTTGAACTGATTGTTGAACAGAAGGTAACATTCTATTTACCTTCAAACAGTTTTGTTTCCTTCTCTAAAACATACTATGTCCAAGAAAAATTCCAATATGTGGATTACAACATTTTGGTAGTATCCAATTAGAACTGGTCTGAAGATGTTAGCTTTGTTCTTTGACTAATTTAGTGTGGTATGAAAATATGCAACACGGGTACTATAATGATTAAAGTTGACTACAGCATTTCTACAGAGCTCAATTTCAGAAAATACTAATCGCTAAATTACTAATTAATACTAAAATTAGATAAAAAATAGCACATATTCTAACTTATGCACATCCTCTCTTCCCGTTTTACCCACACAGGAATTTTGGTTACAGTCATTTTATTTTATTTTATTTTATTTTATTTTATTTTATTTTATTTTATTTTATTTTATTTTATTTTATTTTATTTTATTTTATTTTATTTTATTTTATTTTATTTTATTTATTTTATTTTATTTTATTTTATTTTATTTTATTTTATTTTATTTTATTATATTTCATTTTATTTTATTTTATTTTATTTCTTCTTTCAACGGTTTCAACGTTTTCCTGCCTTTTTTCTAGAGTGGTGTCTGCTTAGTTCAAAAGATGACTAATGAGGGTCAGATTAAATATCTTATGGTACAGAGGCCAGAGAAAGGTAGGTAGAGAAAACAGAACTGAAATCTGAAACTATTTAATTATCTATTTAACAAATCATTCATGATTCTGTGACACCTTAAAGTTATACTGGACAATTCTTGTAGACCCTCATTTGACCAGACACTGTATATACATCTCTGTACTGTAGAATTGGTAGTTATGCAAATACAAATTGCAGTGTTTACATACCCAGATCGTTCATCTGTGAATATCTTTGTAGACTGGTTGTGGTCTTTGTCCCTGATATACGTGATTGTGTTAGGCTGTGGGGGATTGCTTTGCCAAGTCTTTGTATACACTTTAGTCAGTAGCAAACCCAAGGGTACCCGTTAAACTATGTGAGGGCATCGCAATGTCTGTCTACAGTTGGAGATATAATCATGATTGGAAAATGCAAATGTTGCTGCACTGTGCTCGAATTTAGTGGTATGTGTTTGGATAATCATTACTAGTTTTCTCGACAGAGTATTCATTTAACTTATTACTTTATTCTTTGTTAGTATTCACTAATTTTAGTGACAAAAAGTATACAGGATTTAAAATGATCTGCTATCGGCATTGTCTTCGCTGAGAACACTAAGAAAACTTACACGAGGAAAATGAAAGGAAGCTGCAAGGTTTGACCTCTGTCGGGCACTATGACATCATACAGTTTGAAAAGAAGCGACCCCTTGACATCTATCGCTCTCAGTCCATGACGTCTACAGTTATAGTTTGTGTTTTACTACTTTCAGGCCTCTTAGCTAGCATGTGGGAATTCCCCTCAGTTGAACTCTCTGCAGACTGCACACAGAAGTACCGCAAGGAAGAAGAAGACAAATATCTAAAAAACAAGCTGGGGGTCATAGTTCAAAAGGTCAACCAGAGAACCTCACTCGGAGATGTAAGTACCGTAAAAGAAAAAGTCTGCGAAATCATTGATTGTTTCTTTCGGTGTCTCGGTTGTGTTTGCAACATATCACTATGTTGCACTGGACATATAAACAAGGACATACTTTTCATAATGGAAGGAAAGTGTCTTGAAACTAAATTGAAGTTTTGTATGTAATGGAGAAATACAAACTTTTGATGGAATGGAAAACAGAAAGTAATGAAAAGTATTGGCAAATATTATTCAAGCAAAATTTTTTTTAAATTAAAATTTTTTTTTGTACATCTTAATGGAATTGAATTAATTGTGGGACAAAGGTTTTTTATTAGGATTTTTCTCTTTTGAAACTGCACTCCTTATATTTTTCCTGCGAGTTTTCTGAATTTTAAAATATGTTAAGGCTGTTTAAACAATACATCTGTTGAGATCCTAATTCCACCAGGACATGCAATTCTCTGTTGCTTTTCAATCTAGATTGTCCACATATTCACGCACATACGTCAAACTTACGAGATTGATTTGGTGGTCGCATTCGAAGATGACATCTTAGAAACATTGCCCTCTATCGAGCAGAAGGTTACCTGGGTAACGCAGAAAGATATGGAATCCATGGGTGTGTCGACAGCAATGAAGAAGGTTTTTGCTTGTGTTGATGGTAACACAACCAGTAAGGTTAGCAAATTTTCCATTTAAAAGGTCAACTTTACAATAGACACAAATCCTACTATCACTATTGATCTACATCAGGGTTTCCCTAACTTTATCCCCCCATGATCCCCCTGTGGATGTCAGAGTTGTCCACGAACCCCCAACTTTTGAGACACGATCTGAGTCATTATTATACTATAAAACGCATAACAGTGCTTCGTAATAGATCAAGTTCATAGTGTAATATTTTAATGGAAAAAAAACAAGAGATTAACAAATATTTATATGGAAACTTCAAGATCAGATCAGCTCTTTATCTTCACGACGTACTGTCGTGCGTACACCAACTTCACCAAAGTCATGTGGCCTGTGTCTGTTTCGTACTTCAGTTATTGATCACTGTATGGTACTACCATGGCAACATATATGTGTATGGAACGCGAAAAGAGTTCGATAGGTACGACTTTGTACATTACTAAATTATATGATATATCAGATTTTAGTTCAACAAAATGTACACTAGTTTTGACTTTCAGAAACGTCTCACGAACCCCCTGGGATGGACTCACGCAC
Source organism: Apostichopus californicus (assembly GCA_020650975.1). Classification (NCBI taxonomy): domain Eukaryota; kingdom Metazoa; phylum Echinodermata; class Holothuroidea; order Aspidochirotida; family Stichopodidae; genus Apostichopus; species Apostichopus californicus. Next base: position 27,788 of record JAIPMN010023450.1, read on the forward strand.
CCCCTGGAGGTTCATGCACCCCAGTTAGGGAACCCCTGATCTATATGATAGAATTAATTGTCAGGAGCAAATTCACCAGACTGCTAAAGAAAAATCATATTCCATTTGGTTGCTATGACAGATATAGTGTTCCTTAACACACAAGGCTGAAGACTTGATCAAGTCCAAATATGACATCATCATCAAGCCATGTGTGTTTCAATTTCTTATGTTTTACGTTTATTTAATGCAATATATATATTTTCTGTCGCAGAAATGGGTTTTCCAAATATAAACTATTGAAGCTATTATTAAACATGAACTAATTATGGCATTGGTTTCATTTTCAATAATTTTAATATATTACCTTGAAATATATAGAAAAGTCAAAGAGAAAGTAGGCTTTTCAGATCCTTGTAGTATTATGAAATCAGAGATTTACAGCACCACAGCCCCTCAATAACGACTTTCTTAAAAGTAGAATATCTTCGAAACGAAACAAGATCTTTTCTTAGCTGTTTGTGCAAGCTGTTCTTCCCATGGTTCGGTGTGTGTCTCCTATAAAAAGAAGGAATAAAAAGATAAAACAGGAATATAAAACACCAAGTTAAAAATAGATCTCTAATAAAGAGAATGTAAATATAAAACAATTCTTCACAACTCCCAGTTTCGAAGCTTAGGCTGTTGATTGCCGAATTACTAATCATAGATACATATTGATATTAAATCACCAATAACCGTTTATCCATATGACATCCTTGACAAGCAATCAGGTAAATGAGTGGTGATAAAATACTGATTACAAATGTTAATGTAAATATAATTAATTATAATGAAACAAAGTCGTTAAGAAAGTCTTCTTGCAATCTTTGTACTTTCTCTTGTTTTACTTGCTGTTTTCAACTTTCAAGGTTTGTTCACCTTTGAAGTGATCGTCAAAATGTATTTCTCAATATCTGAATGGCCTGCCAGGTTCCCACATTCTCACAGGGTGTTAGAATTAAAAATTAAACTGATTGTTTCCTGCTTGTTCGAAAGGCATCATTGGTATTAAGGACGTTAACGACATATCTGCATCATGTTATCTTCATTAATAAGATCTTTTAATATACCTTATGCACTAGAGAAATTCAAACCCCCCCCCCCCAAAAAAAAATAATAAGGATCTTCTATTTGAAAAACTGTGCTTTTTCACCTCTGAAAATAATCTTGTAAGCATCAAAGTATGATATGTGAAAAAATAGATAGAAATTAGTAAGTAATAATCAAGAAATTACCATCGCTTGGAAATTTTTGTTACCTAAATTGACCCACCTTCCTCAGTATTTGGAAACAATATAGAGACTTAGAAGCCCCACCCCCCCCCCCTTCCATCCCCAAGAGAGTGTTTTTCAAACTGTCAGCAAGTT